>MU173092.1:5205-42224 GCA_016695475.1 Suillus decipiens | reverse complement strand
ACCATTTGATTCATTCATGATTTGTTGTATCACCAAAAGTCCATTTTGCTTGATACCGGTCTGTTTTATTTTTCATAAAGCTATCTTACAATGACATTGGGAGAATATTAATGGCGACATGTATTAGTGTCTGTTGTATTGTAGTTGGCCAAATCGACTTTTTGGAGCAGTCGCGAATTCATCTTATTCCATACCCTTTTTCAACTGTACAGATACGCATGTTTTGAATCCCAGTCAGAACCCACGAGTTGCTGAGCGAAGCTGACAGATGTGGCTATATTTTTTGACCAATTCCTCGTTGAGCCTATATCGAAAAATAGGCTCCATGACTCACGAGGCTACGCAAGACATATGTAAGTTTCGCTAGGAGCCTCGAATGCAAGGCAACTAAACTGACGGCAGTATGTTATGATCACCAGGAGTGTTATTATGAACAAATCTTATAATTCATAGTGTGCAGAGGTATCGTGTGTGGAGGATACTACTAAGGTAGCACAAATAGAATATAATGATAGAGTGCGAAAGAAACTCGAAAGAAGTTGAATCTTCTTTCGAGTTTCTTTATTTTTAGTGCAGAATATGTTTATTGAGGTCCAGTGCAATGGATTTTTAGGACAGTACCATAAATAAATTGCTAAAATCTCGAAAAGTATTTCGAGCAAACCACAAGCAACACAAACCCAAGGTTAACGTTGTTACCCTCAATTAGTCTAGCTAGGAATTCAATATTTAGACAAGGCCTCGGTCACCGTGGCTTAACTCCCAGGCTAGGAAGACGTCGATGACGGCACTGACCTGCACATCAAAAATATGCGTTTTCTTCAACTGGAGTCGATCGTACGCATACCTGTGCCACTGCTATTCTCGTTGTGTATGCCCCTATCAAAATGATAGTAGCGTTGGAGGGCTTGGTGGTAACATAGGATACAAGCATAACACAAATATGATATTACACCGTGCGTCGGTACTGTGGCAGCCTGAGAAAATCAGTCAGAGAACCGCTAAGGGCCTGGAGCTTTGCATATTCAAATACTCGATATTCATTGAACCTTGGTGGCCTGCGAGTCAGTACTATGTACTCGGTAGCTGCCCAATACGATCCACGGTGACTATGCTTGAGAAACTGCAGTCGTTGAAGCTGCACTGTACTACTAGTGAAGCTGATTCAGATTATGTAATAGAAAACATCCGAACACTTGATTTCACGTCACCACCCGCCATGTTCCGCCATGTTGCCTTGATCATATCATGAATATAGTAATATTTTGAACAATATCTCTGCGATGTCCCAGCGGCCATGCGTTACAGAGTGCAGACCACATCGTCCCTTGCCAGCTCGATGCTAAGTAGAAATTTACTTACCTGTCCAAAATCGAAATGCGGACCTGTCAGCCGAAAAAGAATGTAGGCATGTGTCCATCAACGGAAGTCGAAGAACTAAAATTAAAGTGAGTCCAGTACTTGCTTTTTTACATAAGTACATGCTGATTACGCGGGCTGTAGGTATCTGGGCCAGCCGAAAGAAAACCTAAAAGGCGGACGCGAGAAAAGGGCATGCCGAGACTCTCAATTCTCACAATTCCTGCACGTTGACGACTAGCGCTACCTTTGCGTCCCACCCTGTTGCGTCTATCGTGAGCGGCGACAACTACCGGTGGATACTGGTAGGTGCAATGGCGGCAGAACAGGCTAGTTCTTCTGGCAGCGAAATGGAACATTTGAACGACTCTACAAACAACTCTGTTTGGCATGAAACAACCTTCATTGATTCACAACGTGAAGATCACATGGCCAGTCCACACGATGCTAACGACCAATTAGTCCAGTACGTTGACCGTGATGAAGCACGACGTCCAGAAGTTACCCAGTACATGCTGTCCTCGCAAACACCCAGCAAGTCCAATTTCGAAACTCCCCTCCTCCCTCCCGATTCACCTCAGTCCAGACACACGCCCACACGCTCTTTGTCTTACAACGCCAACCTGAACTACGTATCCTCTCCCTTGAACCCCAATTTCTCCATTTCATCCCCAACTTCTCAGTTCTATTCGCGTTATCGGTCGCAGTCTCGCCAAAGCATGCAATTCACCCGCGTGGCTTCAGAGGACTCCCAGGTCCTCGCTGCACCTAACACAGCCTCACTGCCTTCTAGTCAGCGCGGTTCAATGATCCTGTATCGCCTAGCCGTAGAAGACGACCGCGGTCCATTAATCCCACCGAAGCCACTCAACCGCAATTCGGTCCTCACTACCTCAGGAGATTCCATTTTCTCTCTTTCATACGACAGCAAGTACCCTTCCGGTGCTTGGAATGCACGTGGTATTCTCGTGCCCTACGTCTATGACCCAGCCCTTGACGAGCCAGATGAGGATGACCCCCTTAATGATCCGAATGACGACTCTTTCAATAGCAGTGTCTTTCCCCTCAGAGGTATCCTCAATGTTTCGGTCCTCCTCATTCTCATCTTGGCCCTCTTCTGTCTCTTCATCATCTACCCCGTTGTTAGGTATTATCATGATCGCGCCCAGAACGATGCGATTACAAGCAACGCGCTCGTCAATGGAACAGGCCAGATCCCGCTTCTGTGCGTCCCCACCACTTCACTATTTCGCTGTTCTATTTTCTTTCTAGTGATATAGACCACCTGACTGACGTGGCTATCCAGATTCCAAATGCCACAACTCATCGATCCTGATACGCCTAGTAGTGCTGCGACACGGACAGGCTTTGATGGCCTCTCTTACGAACTAGTCTTCTCGGACGAGTTCAACACACCCAACCGCTCTTTCTGGCCTGGGGATGATCCTTTTTGGGAAGCCGTAAATATCTGGTACTGGAGTACCAACGATCAGGAGTGGTATGACCCCGCCCAGATAACAACAAGGGATGGGTACCTGAGCATCGTCATGGATCAGATCCCTGAGAATGACTTGCCTTACCGGAGTGGTATGCTTCAGAGTTGGAACAAGTTTTGCTTTACGGGCGGCTACATTGAAGTGTCAATCAGTTTACCGGGACCGAATCAAGAGACACAGGGTTACGTGAGTGCTGAGCATACCTCTTGGCAGGAGTGGTTCAGGATGTGTTGTACTAATTTATGGATCAATTTAGTGGCCGGGTGCATGGACGATGGGTAATCTTGCACGTCCGGGATACGGTGCAACTACAGACGGCGTATGGCCTTACTCGTGAGCTCAATTATTTGAACAGTGATTCAGATGCTTACCCTGCTTCAGTTACAACTCCTGTGATGTTGGCACTTTCCCGAATCAAACAGAGCCGGATGGTTCTGGACCAGCTGCTGCTCTCCAATCAAACGCCTCGAAGCCCAAGTACAATTATGAGTTATCATGGCTGTCGGGACAGCGCCTCTCGTAAGTCATACTCATCTTTTTTCGTGTTTGCCCCCGGTGCACATCCCCCACTGTTCACGCTCAACGTTGGACATGCACACCACTAACCCTCCACCCAGCTCATGCACCTGCCCAGGAGAGGATCATCCCGGGCCATCCGTGAATGTCGGCCGTGGTGCCCCTGAAATTGATATTCTCGAGGTCGAGCATAATAAGCTTGGCTTGGGCCAGGTCGTCTCGCAGTCCGGCCAGTTTGCGCCCTTCTCGCATGATTACACCTATTTCAATGACACCCAAGATCAGTGGTTTATTAACACGCCTAATATCACAAATGCGAATAGTTATCAAGGGAGTGCAGTGTGAGTGCCATTTTCATTATAATTTACGGTTTCGACATCACATGACTGTTGCTTCTTTTGGGACTGACATCTCTTCTGCCATCAGCCAACAAGCAGTATCTGCCTTAACAATTCTTCCTGATAATATTTTCCAAGAATCTGGCGCACAGTTCACGACTTTTGGTAAGCGATTTTGCGAACCCCGCCTTCTAAATGTCTGACATTTTGCAGGTTTCGAGTATTGGTCGGATCCCTTAAATTCCTCAGATGGGTATATCGCATGGCAGACCGCTGGCGTGGAGTCTGCGCGTCTCGGTGCCGCGGCACTTGGTCCCGATCCGTTACCAAATGGCACAGGTGTATCGCAGCGACTGATCTCTGTAGAACCAATGGTCTGTCTTCGTCTTTCTCCGTGTCATCCCACCTGATGCATCCATTCTACTAGTCCATCGTCCTCAACCTGGGTATATCACGTGTGTTTAGTTTTCTTCCTCGTAGAAATGCTTACTAACATCCTTTCCAGCGGGTTGGCAGACAATTGATTTAAGCACGATGATCTTTCCTGCTGAGATGCTGGTTGATTACGTTCGTGTGTACCAGCGGAAAGGACAGACGAATGTTGGGTGCAGTCCCGCAGACTACCCTACGGCGGACTATATCAACGCACATATGGATTCGTATATGAGTTCGTCAAACTTACCGACATTTCGAAGTTGATACTGATAGATGTCGTCACCAGATCCCAACCTTACATTGTGGAATTATCCAAAACCGAAAAACAGTTTGGTACGTCGTCCTCGCGTTTTGACTGATGTGACGGCTCACATCCCTAATTCACAGTATTCTGGCGGATGCTGAGCTGACTGGAGCTGCTTTCTGATCCATCCTTCTGATCCAGCAGGACCTATACTGATCTAACCTTATCTCCACATGCAACTACTACTTATACTAGCCAGGGACTATTTCACGACTCGTACCTTATCCATCATCCATTACTTAACCAGCCGAACCAACTACCGAAGTTACCAAACCACCGCTTACGCAACTATACATTCACTTGCACAGAACTTTGGAAATGCCGGGCGTTGAATTTACATATGTATATCTACATTCTAGGTTGTTATCACTGATGCCCACGATTTTGTGCGATTGGAGCATGGGCGGCTAACTACACCTAGGAAACGTCATGCTTTGAAAGTATGGCGTGTACAATTGATGTACGCTAAAAGTAGTCTCCCCCATTGAGTGCAACTGCGTACAATCGCGGATATACGCCTCCCGGTAACCGAAGACAACGTCAATTCACATACCTGCATTCTCCTTCATTCACCTCGTGCAGGTCTTTCATATCACCACGGGATGCTCTGGCAACATCGCCTGGATCCCAAGTAGAGTTCTATCTGCGCCATTTAACTAAACCTAGTTATGTATGGCTCCTAGAAAGCACCTCAAAGGCTCGTTTCGGGATTTTGGATTTTTAGATGAGTCGGAACGTGTCACCTGGTACATGTTGTAACTGACTAGTACTGACTCAAGGGCATACTACCTCACAACTTGATTCCTGCCAGAAGTTCAGAATCTTCTGCTGTTGTTTGTTTCTGATTAACCCCCCGTGAAAGCACATATTCACAATAACCAGACCTATGAGATACAGGAACTAAAGGGAAACGCTGTGGACTGGCTGTTCTCTTTGTTCCTTCTTTAGGTTAGCTCTTAGTAGGTGCGGCGAACCGGCGAACTCGGCTCTCAATTGAACGCGCACTTTTAAAATTGGGCGGCCCTTCACGCATCGTGATTACTAGGTGCATGCCAAAATCACACCTAAACCATACAACTGTCGATGGTCTGACCTGCTGCCCATCGTGCTTTTTCCTCCATCTCAAAAATTGGGGCAGCTGCATGGTAGGGTGTTTGCCGCGACAAATGTTGAGGGCACAGGACGAAAAGCACGCCTATCTTCCGACTCGGACTTCGAGAATTTCAATACTGCATCCGAGTGTACATGCGCATCAGGTTTCTTCCATCACCTGCACTCGCGTACATTCATTATAAGCTTGATTTGATTTAGGTTCTCGGTTCAGTTTGGCGCTAACTTTCCCAATTATTATCCAGCGCTGGCGCTTGTAGGAGGCGCCCCTCATTTAACCCCATCGGACTTTTGATATAGCGTTCAGGGTCGAGAATCAAGCTTCGAGACTTGCTTGCACGGTGCGTGTTAGTTACCTTCTCGAAATGAATTTAGGCTGATGCCTACAGAGTCTTATACCAAATTCACAAGGCATTCAAGTTATGAGCATAGTTTGTCCCCTCTGAAATGTCCTCCGTCCCTTCAGAGATCCTTGGGGCAGAACTGCGATCGTAGTGCTGTGAAATTGTACAGCTACTAGATTTACCATCCCTCCTGCAACTGTTACTTAGCGCTCATGTGAGGTAAGTGTAAGTTACACGTGCATTCAAATTTGTGCTGTAAGACTGAAATACAGCGGCATTATGCCATTAGGTCTCACATGCAGTCACCATGAGGCAGCCTTTTGAAACTCTTTATATGCTGTATATCCTCGCAATTTTTTTCAGTTCAGTTGTCGCCTTACTGCTGCTATGTCTAATTCAGGTGATAAAACTGACCCACTATCGGGACAGCCGCACACTGCCCCAGTGTCAGGACACAGTGCCCCAGACTTGGATCCCCTTTTCGCCGATTTTCCACACGAGTGGAAAGCTCCAGATTCCACTGTTATGCGGTGTATCTTCATAATGTGCTGCTACATATTCACTGGGCACGGCGATCTGCACTGGTTGTACAATATCTTGAAAAAAAGGAACACCTGGGAAAACTTGCATAAACAATATCTGCAGCAGATCCAAAACATGAGCAACGTGGTAAGTTGTCATGGGCATCATTTATTCAAATTAATTATGTATTCTTGGGCAGCAAGGACTCGTGCTTGCCACTGCGGCGGTTTTTACCACCACAACACCACCACTTTTGCAAGATGTCGACTACATATCTCATGCATCTTATGCCTGTTTGGCAGAGTCGCTTGTCTTTTCGCTGTTTGGGTTGTTGTTCCAGTTGAGGGTATATACCTCTGCAATCATTTTTCAACCACATAGTGCTGCCGAAGTGAGTATTGTCAGTTGTCAGGTTGGCAGGTCAGAGTTGATTTCCTCACAGGCGGTAATAAGGACGCGCTGGAGAATATTCGGGCACCTCCTGAGTTTGGCGGTGCCAATCGTTATCTTTGGCATATCAGTGGTGCTTTTGCTCATGGGTGAGTAGTTCGCCTCATAATGTATGGTTATGGCTTACGCAATTCATCAGCCGTCGTGCTCACGGGGTTCACATCTCACACCAAAACTGTTCAACTTTGTGTGAGCATAACATTTGCTTTCCTTGGCGCTTGTCAGTTGGTGTCGGTTCTGGGTTCACCATTCTACTACAATTTGCGGGACACGCTATGGAATGCTAGTGATGGAGGGTCTCAAGCAGCGAACCAATCTCGGGCTTGAACATTGGTGCCGGATTCAAAGGTTCTGCCAGGCTACTAGCAGGTGTTCTAGTAGTTAGTCACTCTTCCAATTGATCATTTAGTGGCGTTTTTCTTTCTATTACGAGACTAAATAACTCAGATTCAGTCGCTACCCTACGTTGTACATGCGAAATGAAGTTTCTTGTTTTGTTGGGGACTCGTCTTAGTATTAAAGCGCACATAGTCGTCGGCATCGGGTGGGAAGGAAATACGAAATAGAATGATCGATTGGTCGAGACAACATCTCGTTACTATCTCGCTGTCACGGTGTTGAGCGGCTTTGTAATATCATCACAACTCGCTTGGGCCCATTGAACTACATATCTTATGCATCTTACGCCTGTTTGGCGGAGTCGCTTGTCTTGGGCTATTATTCCAGCTGAAGCTGGAGGATCTTCTGAGTCTGGCAATGCCAGTCATTATCACGAGGTATTCTTGATTGGCCTGATCGACACCAATGCGGTCGGCTACACCGGTTACATCCGATGATCCGATGAAAGAAATGGACAAGCCACAGACGCGTGGAAAAAGAAGCATGAACCGAGGCGTGATAGCACAAACTGCCAAGATAGAACGATGCCACCGAAGGGCACGCACCTGCACGCACATGACCGTGCAAAGGTTGTCACATGGACCGAAGATAAGATCAGTGCCTGGCAGTTGGTGCCAAACCTATTGTGGGTGGTTGTGGGATTGTGATTGACTGCGGTTGATCAAAAATTGGCAAAGTAAGGATAACATGGGCCGTGATGTTCGCTGATACGCCCATGAATGCAGTGTACCAGTACAGCTGCATAGAATGTAATGGTCAGTTGTTCGTCGTTTAGACGATAAAGTGCATGCGGATCATGATATGATGAAATATGTCCGGTAGTTGGTCGGGAGCATAAATGCTTACATAACAGGCTCTTTAGGAAGTTCGGAACTAGGATGGTTGTACATCAACGTTAACTGTGGCACAGCGGCGATAAATTGATCATTTCTGTAGACCACCTGCCTTCATAAAAGCAAACCCTCACGACAATGACCACACGCCTTAAGTCTTGGCTTCGACATTTTACTTTCCGCCCTTTTCCACTAGCAGAACTGCTAATCGTTCAGGATGGCAAATAGTGATCTCATCGTAGGCCAGGCTAATCAGCACGGCGACCCTGTTTACGGCTCGGAGAAAAAACTCTCAGAGAGTATGGTTGCCGATCCTTTGGACAACGATGCCGACAGCATCCATGAAGGCTTGCAGTTCCCTACTACGGAAGAGATGCTCACTCTCAGACGTGTATCTGATAAAATTCCATGGAATGCATATCGTGAGTTGTCTCTTGTTCAAATGTAGTCCATTGAAGTTGACATTCATTTCAGTGATTGCTGTCGTGGAACTGGCGGAGCGATTCTCTGTAAGTTTATTTGTTGAACCATGATCGCTCACTTAACATACTTTTCAGTATTATGGTACGTTGCACACCTTGATCAGTTTTACATCATACCAATTTTCAATGCCTCATTTTTAAAGGCTCTAGTGTTGTCTTCGTAAGTAGAACTTTCATCGCTCACCAATAAATTAGTTGTGCGAATGACTTTTTCCTGCAGACCAACTACATTCAGCAACCCCTTCCTCCTTTCTCCCGTACGGGCGCAGGTGGCGCAAATGGCCAATCTGGTGCTCTTGGAGCTGGTCAACAAATGTCTACAGGTCTGACCACGTTCTATCAGTTCTGGTTCGTTCACCTTTGTCCATATCTTGTTTAGTCCCTTGATAGCGGGTTCATTTAGGGCTTATATCTGTCCAATCGCTGGCGCCTATATTGCTGATACATACTGGGGTCGTTACAAAACAATCTGCTGGAGTGTTGCCATTGCCATGTTGGGCCACATCATCATGATCGTATCTTCAATCCCTGGTATCATCGGTAGTCGTGCATCACTTGGCATATTCATCCTATCCATAATTATTACTGGCACTGGCACTGGCGGCTTTAAGTCAAATGTCTCCCCTTTGGTTGCAGAGCAATATCGGATAACTAAATGTTACATTACTGTGACTAGTTCAGGCGAGCGTGTCATTGTTGACCCAACCATGACCACCACGAGAATCTATATGGTCAGCCGAGTTCAACGCGCATTTTAAGTTGTCACTGACACCACCCGCAGTATTTCTACCTTTTCATCAACATTGGTGCTCTCATTGGTCAGATCGGAATGGTTTATGCTGAAAAGGTATGTTTCAAAAGACAATCTCTGAAAATTCTGACGTGCCCTAGTATGTTGGCTTCTGGCTGGCCTATACATTACCTACTGCAGTGTTCTGTATCTCTCCCCTGGTTCTTTGGTATGGTCGTAGTCGTTATCGCAGATCCCCACCGCAAGGTTCCGTTCTTCCAGCCGCGCTGCGCATTTGGCGGTATGCCCAACGTGGACGATGGTCATGGAATCCATACAAGACAATCAAAAATCTCACCTCCGATGATTTCTGGGAAAGTGCCAAGCCCTCTAAGCAGGTTGGCGGGTTGCCTAGATGGATGACCTTTGACGACCAGTGGGTTGATGAAGTCCGACGTGGTTTCAAAGCTTGCGGCGTCTTCATCTGGTTCCCACTTTACTGTGAGTTCTCCCTATGCAGCCCGCTTCCTTTGTAGCTAATTTTACGCCATCCAGGGCTCTGCTACAATCAACTTAACAATAATTTGATCTCACAGGCTGCAACGATGACCACCAATGGCCTTCCTAACGACGTTCTGTCCAACCTTGACCCCTTGGCTCTCATTATTTTTATTCCGATATGTGATTTGTTGGTAAGTATCGTGAGGGAACGTAATTTCCCTGGTCTCATTTTGACGATCACAGATCTACCCGGCACTTGCAAGAGCTGGTATCCAGTTCACCTCTTTGAAGAAAATTGCTTGGGGCTTCGGCACGGCAGCCGCATCAATGATCTGGGCTGCTGCTGTGCAGTACTATATTTACAAGACAAACCCTTGTGGGCACCACGCTTCAACCTGCGAGGACGCAAACGGGAACCCACTTGTTTCTCCTCTGAATGTGTGGATTCAAAGTGGCTCGTGAGTTACTTTCCCAAATGTGTACCTAGATATTGATGGTGCAATAGATATGTGCTCATTGCATTCTCTGAAATCTTTGCATCGATCACGGGTCTCGAGTATGCATTCACCAAAGCACCGGCGAACATGCGTAGTTTGGTCATGTCTGTGTTTCTCTTCATGAATGCAGCTTCAGCTGCCATTGGCGAGGCTTTTGTCTGTACGTCATCATCGTTTGTCGTCGTCTGCGAACGCACTCACATAATTGTAATAGCACTCTCACTGGATCCATTACTCGTATGGAACTATGCCATCAGTGCTATCCTTGCGGGTGTTGGTGGCTTCCTGTTTTGGATTGCTGTTCGTAAGCTCGACAAGGAAGAAGATAAACTCAATAATCTGGCAAATGGGCACTTTATGGACGAACTAGGACTTAACCCGCTGTAGGCGGAGTTTGAAATGCCGGTGGCAGATTCTGAATGCGTCTGTATAGTCACGTCCTGCGTGAACACTGTAATGTCTAATGCTGTCAACGAATTCAAGATACTCCGGGAGACATCCAAGGGCAGATGAAAAGCTAACGTGCCATACGCCCAGGTGTTTTTTTCCTGGGTTCAACTTGGCAGGGTGCAGCATCGTACCAGTATGACAGTTCTACGACCAAGTTCCAATATTTGGTTGATTGACTCTTGACGCACGCCCTCAGCATCCCAGAACGAATGACGGGATTTTTTGCATAATTTCTAGATCTTGCTCAATGTCTTTGCAGTCAATGTCATTCTGAGCTTCATCCAAATATTGATGTACACCGCCATTGTAGTGGTTCGTGCATTTGCACGAGGTAGCCGTGCTCATATACATCTGCATCATTCACCTGGTCAGGGGGGTCCGCTCCATTAGACCTAACGCTCATGAAGAACCTTGCTCAACGAGGCGCACATATCATTATCCTCTCGCCCGAGCCATTGACCCTGAAGTAGAGATTCTCATCAACTTCTTGGGATCGGCCACCAAGAACGACCAGGTATTTGCAGACGAATGCAATCTGACATCTGTGTCTTTTGTCCCCCCTGCTCCCGCTTTCTCACAACAAAGGAGGTTAGACTAGAATCAGTCACTGGATGTTATCATCTTTGCACACAGCTAGGCACCATCATCGGTTGTCAGGATCCTGCTATACTAACCATGGACAGACAAAATACTTCATTAACATCATTCTTAATTATTACCCTTCTCCTCCCCATCTTCGTCGCGCCCGCCGAACGTGACACACGTATCATCAATGTCGTGAACCCTTTCTGCGCCGCACCCCCTTATCCCCAACCTTTAGTATCTTCACTTTTCCACCAAGAAGGCTGTCGCTCCCTTTAAATAGTCATTTTCACTCAGCGTGTCCTTGGCGTGCTACTAATGGGCGGGCAGGTACCCAAGACGGGTAACTCCACCATCCACGTTATCAGCGACAAGTCGTAAAAGTCCAACATCATCGTCGCACGAGTCCATGCGTCCTGGACTCTCTAGCTCAGATACCATCGCACCGCTATTAAATGCATTTCTTGGACGGAATAAATCAACGTTCGATGTTGTTCTGTCAGATTCTTCATTTAATTTGGATACTTAAACACTTTGCTGTCTAGACTCGTGACCAGCCGCATTCTACGACGGTAGGGGGGATTTAGTGTGAGCTGAGGAGTCAGACAGTATAAGGCAATTAAATACCATCTGGCACAAAAGGCGGGTCGACATCAGCAAACTGCAGGAGCGAGACTTTGACTAATTCATTGTGCATATGCAAGCTGATCGCCCCAACGTATGTTGAAATAGAACTGACAGCAACTGTATTAAGAACTGCTGAGAATAAGTCATCAAGTCATATATTTGGGATATATTATACTAAATATATAAGGGGTTTTGTTATGTAGGAATATAAAAAAGGAAATATATGACCATGCAAATGCACTGCAAGCGGCATAATCGGCTCACCGTACCGTATACTGATCTGAGTATGATTCCATGCCGAACATGTGCACAAGACAGGTGATAGTGAATAGTCTCATCCTGAGGCTTAAAATTTCCATCTAGCTTAGCGGTCATGCATATGTTTAGACAACGAGGTAGTTGTCGTATGACAATACACTTACCTGAAGGTGCACTCTCGTCGATTTTGTGCAATTCCGACAGGGCATAAGTACTACTAGTGAGTACCTAAAATAATGCTTCCATACCCATAGTCACTTAATGAGGCCCATCCTGACATTCACGCCATATCCTGGGATGTCGATAAACACGTCTTCTACTGATGATCGTTGGACGTGGAAGCCTGAAGCCTCAGTGACACGACAGCAGCCAACGGCACTCCCAGCGGAGTTTAAACCTTGCTCGATGTTTCCCAATGACCATGTCTCGCCAATACACCTGCCGCCGCCGCCACCGCCCGTTGTTCCGCCATTATTAGAATACAGCATGTTTATGCTCCGCTTTAACTCTGCACGCTTGTTCACTCTGTCCACCTGGCCACCAATCTTGCCCGCCCAGCACATTTCCAGATGTTGCTTTTCTTGTCAGCTTCTCTCTGTGTCCATCGGCTGTTGGAATCGTTCTTGACTGTGGAGGCTGCTATGCCGCCATTCCTCCCTCGATCTGTCGTAGCGACCTGAACGGAAACTCGAGTAAGCTGATAGTAAAGGTATGTCCTCACTGTGGTCAATTAACGTTAGATTGACAATCTATAATGACATATTGATGTATCAAATATATACGACCAGTGCATAAGTGGGATGCATCCGCATTTTGAGACATCGCGTGCTTTAGAAATGCTCCCAATATTCGTGCAAGTACGGCATTGGCAGTGAGCAGGCGTGGTGACTTTCATACTCCGCTTGGAGATGCCGATGAGTTTTCCGTGTCTCAGACTTTGGCCAAAACCGGCCATTTCAGAGATGAGTCCTTCAGACTTTTAGGCTCATCGATCATCCGATTGCTGGATTTAAAATGACTCGATCTAATAGGTTTAGATCTTGACCAGTTCATATTGCCGAGAATTTTTGGGACAGACCCAAGTGGATGTCTCCACCCAGCTCGTGTGCTGCGAATCACGCTCGACCGGCACGATCACGCCGACCAAATTTAGAGGCAGTACCTGGTGGTTTTTTGATTGTTCCCGACCTCCTGATATACATTGACTCCATCAAGTACCCGATGCTCAGCCCAAGTATGCAGTCCGAGAAGATTGTTTTGATACTGACGGTTGGCGTTTCTGCAACACCTTTACAAACTTCCATTATAAGTCCTATTGGAGTATTCCTCGGATCTTCTAATACGCATCGGAAGTATTCCGTGGACATACCTTGTGCTTTAGATGCTCGACTTGTAGTAGGTTCGGGTTTGCTAACACGGAAATTGCTAGGCTTGATATCCACCGGCCAGTTGGCGGCCCAAATTTGTACTGAGTCACGACGAGACGAAGAGGGCCTTATGGATTCCCCAAGGCGCGTCGCCCTTGCCTCGTGTATTCTTAGGGGAAATTACTAGAAAAGAAATCCTTTATCTAAGCACTATGGAAGCCCTCCTCCAGTGCCATAGCCCGAGGCGCGTCAAGTGCTACATGCTATATTCTTAGATGTCACAGAGGTAACAAAAATTTAGCAAGTGGCTCTATTGGACACTCACTCGGCTACAACATAGTTCCAGTCGTTCATGATCTTGTTTGGTTGTATCACATGGATGGTTAACCAGAACTCCATTTTCATCCAATTGACATGCGACTCAACTCCTGTATGAGCAAGGCTCAACTGCCCCGAATGGTTCAGCTGAGTTGTTCATCGCCGATATGACAGGCACAATTGTTGCAGTCAAACTATCGTGAAGCAGGACCCTTTCCGTATCAGGTTCATTTAGACTTCTATCTGCCCTCGCATCCGCATTCCATGGCGCATAAAGAGGATGTGGTACTGTGCAGTAATGTGTTGTCGGCCATTGATCCCCATCCTGTTACTGTTCTCCTACAATGAAGATCACCGTGATGTTGTCCAAATCCTATCTGACATGTGCGCTGTTTCTCGGTTTCGTTACCCGCACTATTGCACAATTCGACATGTCATCGAATAAGAATGTAAGTTAGCCTCCTCTTTCTTGACGCGTGATTGACAACTTAGACTAGCTGGCTGTGTGAGTAGATCACAAGCATAAGACGCATATCTCCGTTACCAATGACTCACGGGTTGCAGGTATTGGGGTCAAAACTCGTATGGAGCTGTGAATCCATCCGATACTGCAAATTGGCAGCAGCCCATCTCTTACTATTGCAATGTTGGTCTACTTCCATATCATATTGAAAAATTTACCTCATGTCTTAATCGCAGGACGACGTAATTAACACCATCCCGATAGCCTTTCTAGATGAGTTCTACTCCACAGACAATCTCCCGTCCATCAACCTCGCAAACGCAAGTTCTCTGTTTTAATTGCCCGGACTTGTCTAACCCGGCTACAGACTTGCACCACGGTTTTTTCAGGGACGAACCTCCTCAATTGCTCATTCCTCGCATCAGATATCGAGTATTGTCAAGCCGCAGGAAAAATTGTCACGATGTCGTTGGGAGGAGCAACAGGTTCTGTCGGCTTTACAAGTGACAGTGAAGGAGCGGCATATGCCCAGACAATCTGGGATCTTTTTCTAGGAGGTTCAAGCAGCACACGTCCTTTCGGGTCCGCTGTTTTGGACGGGTAATGATGCATCACCCCTTTAAGAAATGTGCGATCTGACTCTAAATACAGTATTGATATGGACATCGAAGGTGGCTCTCAGACTGGATTTGTATCTTTCTTGACTGCCCTTCGTACCTTGATGGATGGTGGCAGTAAACCGTACGTCGCTCCACTGGCTTTTAATTTACTTTCTAACGGCCTTTACAGGTACTATATCACTGCAGGTTCAGATTCTGATGCTTTACACAGCTACCATTACTGATACTGAGATTCATCAGCGCCTCAATGCCCTTACCCTGATGCCTACATTGGTACTACTCTAAACGAGTTCGCGTTTGACGCTGTATACGTCCAGTTTTGTGAGCGATGCTTTCAGTTTTAGTCTCTGCATCTCACGCGCTTTTAGATAATAACTATTGCGAATTGACAAATTACGGCAACCCGAATGTAAGCATGCAATAGATTGATTGTTATCAGTAGTTAATAATGGAAACCGTAGGACTGGGACTACAGTACATGGTATGTGATCTCGCTTGACTAACCGAAGTTTTCTTGGCCTGACCGAAGCACAGGGCCAACTGGGCAGAGACGGTATCCCCCAATCCAAATGTTAAAGTCTACATCGGTGCCCCAGCATCATCGAGTGCAGCTGGATCCGGATACGTCAGCCCATCGACGTTTACTCCAATCATCCAGGAAACCATGGCCGAATATTCATCTTTCGGAGGCGTCATGTTGTGGGACGCGTCTCAGGCGTACGGTAAAGCGGTCATATACTACCTTTATACACCTATGCCTGAATTCTTTTTTCAGCAAATGACAGATATGACATCTCTGTCAAGGATGCACTGTTAGGTGGTACGGTTGCCCCTCCACCAACGACTACAACTACAATTACGACCACAACTGCGCCGACTTCTACGACCACGGTCACGGTCACGACCACACCGACGACTACGACCACAACTTCGACGACTACGACCACAACTTCGACGACTATTACCACAACCAGCACCAGCACAACGTCAAGTCCTTCTCCTACAGCAACATCTGGGACCGTATCCTGTGCTGGTGTGGCAGCATGGCAAAGTAGTGTTGCCGTGAGTTCAATTACATGTTGCGCAATTCTAGGGGTTTAATCACTCTACGTAGTATGTTGGAGGCGACGAAGTCACATATGGGTACGTGTGCAAGTTGACTTACGCTCATGGATTGACACCTAATGCATTACGCTATAATAGCGGAGACCTCTGGACTGCAAATTGGTGGTCGGAGGCTGATGTTCCGGGCGGTAAGTGAAAGCTTCTGATCAGTGACGCTGCTAATTTTTCTGACGCTACTTGGAATGATCTCTAGGTGCTTCTGGCGATTGGGCGAACGACGGCGTATGTGCATAATCAATCTGCATTTGCCCGCCTGCGTTAGATGTAGAGGCTGTTTCCGCTGCAGATTGCTCAAGCCTATCCTAATAATTATGTACAACAAATATTTATGCTATGACCTTTCTTTGTACCATTGGTTTTCAACGTGGATGTAGTTCCCCGCTATTTCTAGTACCTTACAATAGATTTTACAAGCACCGTTTGTTCGGCCCGGCACCAGGAAATCTTTGAAGCAATACGCCCAGTATAAACATTCAAAACGTGCGTATCTGTGCAGTTGAAGAAGGGTATGGAATAAGATGAATTCATCAGATTCGCGACTGCTTCAGAAAGTCGATTCGGCTACAATACAACATATACTAATCCATATCGTCATTCTCCCAAGGTCATTGTATGATAACTTTATGAAAAACAAAACAGACTCGTATTAAGCAAAATGGACTTTTGGTGATACAACAAATCATGAATGGATCAAATGGCCATTGACGACCCTTCACAGATGTACGGCGGCGCTTTGCAGCTGGCTCCCGATCATCTTGCTCAGAATGAAATAGATAATCCAGCATATCCAAGTCATGCTGCGGCGCAATCTTCTGCCCATCCCACGCACCATCAGGACGTCGAATATCCTTCCGATTAACAAACATAGGATAATAGGTCTTCTCGATCGGTCCAGCCCAATTGAAATCAAGCAGCATTAATTGTTTTTTGTCTCCCACAACGAAATTGGTAGCATGAAGGTCGCCATGAACGTAGCCGTGCTTGTGTAGCCCTTGGATGAGAGAAGTGATGACCTCCTTCAGCGGCTGGCGGTCCGAAACAGCTATCTCGCTGAGCAGTCGATGCGAGCGAGACCGTCGCAAGTTGTTATCGATGTCAAGGGCATCCATAATCACCATATTCCAGCCACCAGCTAACTGATTGTAGGTGATAAGTTTGGGAGCGTGCCCCTGGTTGCCACAAAATTCGTGGGCCTCGGGGGAATAGTGCCTGACAAACTTGATACATATCTTTTTCCCAGCTACATTGCTGAGGGTTTCCCCAAAGAAGACAAGTCGGTCCCCGAGGATTTGAGTCTCATTGTACGCGAATTTCTGACTGTGATTGGTATAACTCCGAGGATAAAGACATCCTAGAGATGGATCAGCTGACAGAGTACCTGCACCCTCGAGATAAGCGAGTCGTCGTTCTGCAAGTGAAATGTGTTGTGCAACCGGAGGACATCGTACGATGACATGAATATATTTGCACTCTATTCCATCCATGAACGCTTTGGACAGTTTGGTTAACGGCTGCAACTCTACCCCTTTATCTCTGATCGCATCGAGTAAGCGTGGGTCATTAAAACTTGTATTGACCTTCCAAATGATCAGATTGTCAGATTTAGACCTCGGGTTCAATCACTCACCTGCCATAGCTCGAGACGGTCAGCGGCAACATGGTCAAATTCTGGCTTCTTCTTGTCTTTGATGGCCTTTCTGAGGTCACAAACAGTCCACGTTGGCGCAATGTCGACAGCGAAAATACAGCGAGGATCATCGTCCAAGACAATGCAGTTGAGCCTGAGGTGGAGCGGTCCAGAAGACACTATGTCAGACCACGATCATCAGTAAGGAGGTTAAGGTGGCAATATCGAAAGAACTCACCGGCAGGTGGACCTTGGATAAGCTGAGGGGCACTTTCGGCCATTTCATCCGTGATAGGGGTGTCTTTGGGTCAAGTGTAAGACTGCTAGGATTGCGCTCAATTTTCTCATCGACAGTCAGGTCAACCTTCCAAAATATCAGATTATCAACATCCAATCGTAGGCATCAGATCACTCACCTGCCATAGCTCGAGATCGTCAGCGGCAACATGGTCAAAATGTGGCTTCTTCGTGTCCTTGATATGATCTTTCTGACGTCATCAGTCTACGCAACATTGACTGAGAAAGTATTGGTACGGCGAGGATTATCGCCCAAGACAATGCAGTTGAGTTTGCACATCTGAGGTTGAGAACAAGAGTAATGGTGTATTGAGCAGTGAGTGTTGTAGCTAGTGCATGGGGCAGAAATATTTTGCCACGGGCAAGTTCTGGTATTTGGCAGAACAGCAAAAATCGGCAGAATTATATTCAATGAGTGTTTTCGCGTGTTCTAAGTTCAAGATCATGGCAAAAATATTATCTAAGCTATTGCATAGACGCTACAGCCTCCGAGTCTCCGAATCGGACACATGTTCTAGACTGCCTCCATGCCTTGTGACCCACGTCCAATCACGTCAATCTCTTCAACAGATCCTGCAGGTGTAATTCCTTTATCAACTTTCTCCAGCTTGTTCCAGTCAATAATACCTCCTTCGAAAATATCTGAGACTTAGTCAGCACCTTCTTGCAAGCCAATGAAGCCATGGCGTGATTCTAGAGCCTCGTTTTCAAACCTGCTAAATTCTTCAAGCAGTTCTTCATCCGTCATCGACTTTGGACCTGCAAGAAATCAAAAAAACACTTTCAAGTCAGCGACGAGCATTTTTGCAAGCTGTTCGCTCCATCGCCATTGTTTGGCAATGTCAAGAGCTACCTCTACCATGAGCTTGAACGAACGCCCATCTGCTACTTGTGAAATTGCGAGTTTACAGCACATTGGGTGTAAGAATAGACTGAGTTTTTGTATTCGTTGCAAAAAAAACGACGGTTGAAGACAACTTTTCCATGTCGCCAGCGGTCGACGACATCTCCATCTTCTGGGAGATTGTTTTCACGAGCCAAATTAACCCAAGCATGCACGAAGCGAGTGATGATTGGCTTCATGACCTTGATGCCTTGTTCGATGGCTGGCCTGGTCTGGGGCTGTAGGGAAGCATATCGGTCAAGGATATGTTTGAGGTGTCTGTCATAGCGACCTTCTATACATGTCGAACAGTAGTTGCATTGATAAAAATAGTGATTGGAACTTTTTGTGGTTGGTGATTATTTGTCGAACAGGACAACCCTTGAACTTTGTTGACGACATTCTGATATGTAGAGAAGTCCAGACACACTTTCGAATGTCGAACATTTGCTATTTGCTCATAGTACAAATAATATTCACATTGACTTCTGCCGACTTCTGCCCAACTTGAAGGTCCTCGATCGTAGTACTGCCGGCAATTGCCATTGGCAGAATGGCAGACTTCTGCGCCAAGCAGCCATACCACGTGACCGCAGCCGGAAAATTGCGGGACTTACGTAATCCTGGTTTAGATTGAAGGCTCACTGGAAAAGGAAAGCTTTCTCGGTTTCCCAGCTTACGGTTGCTGTTCTCATTACTTACCCCTGGACTCATACTGCGTGCTAAACACGCCTTCGCCCCATCTCGTTTCTGACCACGACCTTCTAATACTTTGACTGATTCATACATCTAGACTTGTAACCCTAATGTCGTTTCTTTTCTAATTTCTTTCTACTACCCATTTCATACTAGTCTGTTCGAGTCAAATACCATTTCCCTTACCATGTCCAATGACATACAGAAGGCCGACCAGATAGCACACAGGTTCTACACAAAGCTTTGTCTCGTCGTCTCAAATGCCAGGGCCACTTCCGAGTTGAAGTCTCAATCAAAGGTCGACAAATGGGTGCGTGACTTCTGCTGATATTCAGAGTGAGCTAAACTCTTTCCAGTTTAACCTTGAAACTCCAGACTCTGACCTCTTCAAAGATCATCTGCGTATTTACAAGGCAGTGTCTACTGCACCTGCGCCACCCCCATTCGAACTTCAGGTACTGCTCTCTGTCCCAGATCTCATCACTAATCAAGTCTTGGTCCACCTTGCACATGACTCCTCTCGCTCTCGTGTCGATCCAACGCCCAGGCACATCGTGCTCGAGAATTGGTTGATCAACTTTGTTCCAGAACCTCATAGGGACAATGACGCCGACAGTGTGGCACCATCTACCATTTACAAGCACGGAATACCTCTCTTCCGTAGTATCTACAGTCTACTTCGCGTTCTTCCCTCCTGGAAGCTTTACAAGAAGCTTAGGAGGCGTACAAGCAATGCATTCCGGAACGGTAACTTAAGTATCCATCTGCGCGTCAAGGGACTCGACGACGGCGTTAGCGTGACAGACATCCTCGATTTCGGTAAGTCACGTTACCTTCAACCTCGTGGCTTCAAATCTCATTTCATCACTCCAAATGAAGACACGCCCCCTGCACCCAATGCATCACCACTACAGCACCAAACCCATTTCTTTCCTGCCATTCCACACCCTTCAGGTACACTCTCCCTTACTATCACCTACCTCTCTTCTCCGAACTTCCAGCTTGACGAACTTGAGTCTCTCCTGTCCTCTCGTTTCCTCTCTCTAGATGAAGGACCGGAGTTCACCCCTACCCTTGCAAAGAACCAGCAGCGCGATTCCTTAACAGGCCTTCCAGGTAGTCTACCATTACGCGCGTCTCTTCCAAAGTCACCGCCATCCTCAATTGCAGATCGTTTTGTTCTCCCCGCCGCAAATTCTCATTCGCGTACAAACTCCATGCCAGTCAGTCAAAGTCCGCGCTTGGGCGCTCTCCCCATGAGTCGTACTTCCACCGGTGCCGGGATAAACGCAGGATCAACATCTGCCCTCTCAATCGCGTCCTCGCGTCAAGATTCGAGTACAGCTTGGTCCAAGGAAGACACGGGACCTGTTTCGGGCGTTTCCGCTGCTGCACGCATCAGATTGGAGAGCATGTCAGGGAGGAGTAGTAATGCGGTCAGCGTTATCATTCGATTTATTCATCGGTGACTTACGTGTCTTCAGGACCTTCCCTCTGCCCCAGGGCCACTTCCGATCCGAAGACCGGGTATCAACCCGGTCCATCCATTCAAGACGTCTACACTATCATCAGGCTCTCCATCCATCCACTCACCTTCCCCTTCTCTGCGTCAACCGTCACCACTCGCCGCAGGAAATCCATCACTGCCTTCTCGCCCGGTACCAACGTCACCGAATTCCTCTCGTGTTGTTCCCCACTCCTCGATTGGATTTGGTAGGCAATCACCCAGTAGTATTGGAGGCCGGTCAGAGGGCGAGGACACATCTCCGAAGATTCCAACAAGGAAGCGTTATTCCAGCAGTTTTGGACATCGCTACGCTGCAGCCGGAGGTGGGGGGAGCGTCGGAAGTGCAGGAAGTGGGGAACGAGCAGAGGTGAGCGACCTCGTTGCCTTATTATACATTATCCTACGCGTCGCATACTGACCTGACCGGTATTGCATTGCATCGCACGTTGCTTCATTTTCCATCATTTGCTATTTATAGATGGAATGTAGTACTGATATAATGTTTCCGTACAGAGTACCTCCTTCCTTGGTGTACCCACTGATGACGATGAGATATCTATCTTTGTCAAAGATATTGATGCGCGGAAGCCACTTAATGCTCAACGTCAACCATCGCCTGCATTTACGCAGGGCCTACCCACTACGCCCTCGCATACCAAATCTGACTCCATGGGCTCCGCGGGTCCGATGTTGACACGAGAAGAAGAAGTCGACGAACGTTTGCGCCACATGAATGAGACGTTCCTTGCTAGCTTGGAGGGACTAAGTGGTGGCCGAAGAAGAGGCAGCATGGGTGGAGATTCAGCGGGTGGAAGCCCTATTTCGAGTGTAAGTGGGCGTGGTGAAGGGGAGAGTAGAGGTTTACGATTCACGGAGATCCAGCGGGAAACGTCAAGACCGAGACTTGGCTCCCTGCGCAGCATGAGCGCCAACGACGTAGCTTCGAGTGGCGGGTCTGCAGAAGTGATGGGGAAGTTGGAGCTCGACGAGGAACCTCGGGTATGAAGACAAGGTCTCGTTGATGCTCTGGATCATATGACTGACTTGGTGGGATGGTGGTAATGGTGACTAGGCTTGTGTCTTCGGCAAGCCGCAAAGGTCAGCACCAGAGTTACAGGGCGAGTTTAACTGATTTTCATGGCATCGTCCTGGTTGTTATATTATTTTCACGCATTTTATAACCATCTGTTTCATTAACTATCGTCATGCATACCCGAACTCTCGTCTTTATTATATGCATAAGTTCTGTACGCAAGAGGTTGATTGGATCTACAAATGACATGTATTCATGAGTATGAGCTGTCGGATAGACTACCTCAGCACATCCTTCAGGCTGTTTCATAATCGTCCTTGCATTCGATAATGGCCTAGTCTCAAAAATTCTCTTCCTCTTGTTCATTGGCACGCGTCACCTTCGCACACTAGAATAGCTGGCACCGTTCTAGTCCCTGATATTCAAGCCAGTGACGTATGAATGATGCCAAGTTGTATGGATCATTTCAATTTCAATTTCAGTTTCACAATTGCTTATCATCACCCACCTGGCATCAATAAATCTCCCTTTGACATATCTTGAACTCAACCCCATGATCGTCACACCGGACTTGACAGATAAATTGCCATATTCAGGATGGAAGAAAACACACAGGAAAGTGCATGAGCACCCTTCGGGGATTGTAGATACCTGGAATGGTGTAAGGATTTCGCAAAAGTTGTTTATTTGAACATGAATTGGCGAGAGATAAAAATAAAATATACAGTTAACGGAACGACGCCACGTCATATCATGTATTCCTACAGAATCTCTGAGATAATGCAAATCTTGGTTTTGCCTCGATCACCGAATAAGCTTTGCTGACACTCCGGGTATATGCTAGGTCGCACGTTTCAAACAAGTGGATCATACATAGATGTGTTGAAGATATTTGATATTCAGTACAAAACCTCTACGAAATCGCAGTTAACCAAATGTATTTCCTAGATGTAACAAATAAGTACTTACAACGCTCTCAACTTTATATTGTCTGTTGCACGATAGGTGTATTGATGCGACCTGGCTATCATTGCCAAAGCATGTACTCACCGGATGCATTTTATAGCGAAGTTCATTAGAACATTGTGCTGCAACGCAGCACAGTGTCAGATATCAGTACTTCAGTACTGTATGCCAAAAAATCAGTGTGAGCTCGAGTCGCGTGCGGTGTCGGACACACGGCTTGACGACGTCTTCTGCAAACGGCCAGTCACGAGCTGGGCTTGAACTTAATCACAAATATTCCAACTCCGCGAGCACCAACCTGCAAGCATCGGTTTGCCACTGGTCGGCGGCACGCAGCCAGATCTGCAGAACATTTCAGGATCAGCCCGTACTTCATATGGGCAGAGCGCTGATTAGCAGAACCTTGATAGGACCCCTTACAAGTTCGTTCTTGCAAATAACTTGAAATGTTCGTTCCCAATGCAGATGACTTAACTCATTCCAATATTCAATGATGTACTCAGGGCCCGAGAAGATCTTTGTCGACGTTCACCAAGCTTGGTCCAATCCATCAGTCAGGAAATTTATCGGGCTATGCTAATATGGCCTCCGAGTCATTGAAAAGCTCGAGGCTTCAATTGCCCTCGTGGAGGTCTCTAACCCACCATACTCCCTGAAAAATTCGTGATACTTGTTGGCACCCCAGATGCGTATTTGTCACGCCTTGTACGGTGTGGTCATATCGGACAACTTGCGGATTAACGAAGCGACCTCCCTCATTATATGGCACCTATCAGGGTGTCATGAACATATCTTGTATAGCGAGAGAAACGTGGTTGATGACCGTTTGGATCGCGTCGGCGATTTTAAAGATACGACTTTCGGTTGCCCTCCGAGTCTGACCTCGCAGGCTCGGGGCCATTTCATCGAGGAAGTGTACGTCATCAAAATATCTTTCAAGTCCGAAGTCTTGATGAGGTGTGCCTGACAGGGGAATTTGGTGCCGGTTATCATAACACATTCGTCTTGATTGTTATGTTTGATTGGTAACCGTGACCGGTCACCCAAAGTAAGTTGCCTAATGATTCCGTTGATGCGCCTAGTGAAGGGTCTAGGACCCTTGTCGGCGCCGGCTTTCACCTAAACGCCTTGATCTTCTCTATTATGCAGATTGATTTGTTCCGACTTTTTCTCTCGGTGTTATTGAAGATAAGAGCTAATGTGTAAACCTTAGACTATGGCGTGTTTCCCATATCCCATAGAGGTGATCGCGACTTTTCTCTTGCGATGGGGCTAGAAGTCGGGTGTAGAGCTCTGCCGTGTTATTATAACAGTCTTCAGGTCACCCTATCCCATTCTATTGAGGCGATACACATTGCAGTGCTGGTGGCCACTGCTGCCTCCGAGAGTTACCTCTAAATTCGGTAATCTCTTCTCACATTTTACAAAAACTACAGCTTCGAGATGCGAACAAAGTTACAAACACAGCAAGTGAAGTGGATAGTCGGCTCCTTCGTGTGTTCTTCCTGATTTTCAGGACACCATATTTCAGGAGTCTTCACGACCTGTGACATACCAGTATGCAGGGACAACTCATAAAAGAGTGAGTGAGTGACGACGTCATTGTTGGTCTTTATGACTTGGAAACGAGGTCGGCAATTTAATGGTTCCCCTGTTGTGCACGCAAGAGGCGCATGAAGCAGGTGGCTGCACGTAAAGCATATCAAACACCGATAGACAGGGTGAAGCCATGCACGACGAAGATAGCATACCTGTGTTTTCTCCCTTAATAAGTTACTGCAAGCGCGGTTTGGGATGATCAAAGCCACCCATACAAACACACGATGTCTCAGCCGATGATTATACTTTACGATGTACCATCTAATATTCCGCAACCTTGGGCCCCCAATATCTGGCGGGTGCGGTAAGGCAGTTCGCTCTAACAAACATATGTGCTAATATATTTTCCAGGTTGATACTCAATTTTAAACGGCTCCCCTACCGCACTACTTGGGTGGAATTTCCAGATGTCGAGGAAACCCTCCGTGGCATTGGGGCCCCACCAACATCCGTCAAAAATGATGGTCGGCCTGTCCTTTCTCTACCAGTCATCGTGGATCCCATCCGGTCGCCACAGGCTCCTATAGTCCTTTCAAATGCAAATCATATTGCTGAGTATCTAGAGGTCACTTACCCAGGCTAGTATACCTTTATATCTGTGACCCTTATATCTGAGCAACTTACAGCGCGTCAAGTATTTCCTGAAGGATCTCGTGCACTGCAAGCGTTGTTTGTGCACTATATTCAAGAAATATTCGCGAAGCCACTGCTCCCCATCATGGTACCCCTCAGTCACCAACGTTTGCCTGAGCGCAGCCAGAGTCATTTTCTCAGTGGGACGACACCAAGTTATCTTTCCGTTCCTCCGGAGAGAGAGCAAGCTTGGAGGGCAGTTCAAGAGCAGTTCGACTTTCTGGCAAATATTCTTGACAAGAACTCGGGCACTGATGGTGACGGGGTGGTTGCTATGGGCCATGAACTCACATATGCTGATTTCGCTATCGTTTCGGTACTCATTTGGATAGAGAAAGTAGCACCGCATGATGGCTGGGTGAGGGTTCGGCAGTGGAACGGAGGACGGTGGGGTAAATTATGGGAAAGGTGCAAGAGCTGTATGGATGTATTTTAATCGTTGTGATGGGCGCTGTGCCCGGTGAGATCGCCGTCCCTCTATACCCTATTTTTTTCTCCCGTTACATTGCACAAAAAAGTTGATACATTGGACCGTGACGACTTACGAGAGTGGGCGTATGTTACATTGACTTGGATCCTGTATGCACATAATGAGATAATGCAGGGGCATCGCAATTCCATGCATGTATACCTAACAGGCGTAATTGCTATAAACAGTACTCCTAGTATTAGTAGTAGCATAGTCTACGACTCTACTTAATACTCCTCAGACTTGCAACCTCAACTTGAGACTCGGATGCGACATTCTTCGTACGTGTTAATTTTAATCAGTCTTTAGTCTTGGAAGTACCTCACCTATTTCCAATCGATTCCTCGCTGCTGGCCATTCTGTAGTATACGTCATTGCCTTGGACCAGTGACCAGTCCGAGTCAGTGTCTGTCACGGGTGCTGAAGCGCTGAAGTTCGAGGCTGTTTGTATTTGTTTTATTATGTAAATTCATGTGCAGCAGCGGCCCTTCTGCAGATATTATTTGGGTTTTGCACAAATGTCAACCTAGTCAATAAACTAAGAAATGTAGTTGCCTACTCGCAAGGAGGGTTCGCAATGAACAAAATTTGGGCTGACATAAATGGTTTAGAGTGCTGGCAGGTTGTGCAACGAGGCTATATCTATCACTATCCAGTGATATCCAATCATCACAAGGTAAGTATGGGTCTAAACTGGCTGCGCTCTTTTCATTCTTTTGGTTCATTGGCTCATCAAGGATCTACCAGTACCTCCCAGCCTGGTTTTCATTCGAGGTGTTGACCCATCATCCGAGCATGAGTACCTGACGATGAACACCTGCACATTGTTATCGAACGTCCAATTTCTGGTGAGTTGTCTTTTGATATTACCACCCTTTTCTCCTTACTGATTGTGGTCTGACTTAGTGTCATCTAGACTGCTCAACTTGCTCAACTGTATTGTCCTGGGTGATGATCCTCGCCACGCATTTGATATCGAGATTGCACCAACAGCGAGTGTCAGCGCCCTCCGAAAGGTTATCAAGGACGCAAAGAAGCCATACTTCGACCATGTTCCCGCTGACCGTCTCGAGCTATGGCAGGTGAGTGATCTGATGCCTACTATTGGATGTTGATAATCTGATATTTTAGAAGGTCAACCTGCCTGTCAACGAGACCATTGAGTACAATCTTGGCAGTCTTACACTCGACCCAATGAAATCCCTATCACCTGTGGATGAAATCATCGAGATTTTTCCCAGTGCTCCTCCGCATGAGTGTCTGCATATTATTATCCGATGCTCACCTTCCGGTAAGTTGTCCTTCAATATTGCTACCATTCCTCCTTACTGATCACAGTCTGACTTAGTGTTCTCTGGACCGCTCCACTTCATTCCAGATGTTAATGAACGACTCGCTTATCTCGAGAAGGGTGCAGGTGCCCCGTCAGCTGGTGCAAAACCGTCCCAATTAAAACAGGATGAATACCTTTGGAATCATCCTCTTGGAGCCATGGACCCTGTTCCAGTTACTCTTCTCGAGCCTATCTTCGCCAGGTTCGTGGATAATTGTCAACATCATCAATTAACTGTCCACGATAATGAGCTCGTGTGGATGTATGCATTCCGGGAAGTGCTCCTCGGCTATGATATTGAACTCAATGTTTCTATGGTCAGCTCTATGAAGTGTATGCATCTTTTTTCCTCCAACGAAAAGTTTGTGCAAGTGATAGTGGGGGGGAAGAATGAGATCGGCAGCAGCGGCAGTGCCGAACCATTCGCAGAGGCAATATTGTCCTACCGCAAGTTTATGGAAGAGTCGAAGAGTGAGATAGTGAGGCTCCGATCTGTCATGCTATGCATCCATATCATTGTCTTTGGTTAGTTCATTTCACCAGATTCATTGCTAGAGCCCTGTATTGACCACAACTAGGGGCATAAGAAAGGTCCAGTCTGATGTCCTGGTCCCTATCATTCCTCTTTTTTGGCATTCAACAGACCTCCGTATGCACGCGATGGTGGCTCATACCTTTGGGGCTCTCAAAATCGCCATCAAGGAACTCACAGAACTGTACTCCCAACCATTTCCGTCCCTTGGATACAAGGATCCATTTCTAAGATGTCCTTATCCTCGGAGTTATACCGATTCAAGTGATCATAGTCAGAAATTCTCGTACGATGAGACCCAAATGCTCAGGGATCGACTGATTTTCTTTGGAGAAACCGTCGGCAATGCAGCTGGGAAAAGATATGTATCAGGTTCGTCAGGCACTATTCCCGTGAGAGCCATGAATTCTGTGCCAGCCAGGGGCACGCTCCCAACCTCATCACCTACAATCATCTAGCCGGCGGCTGGAATATGGTGATCATGGATGCCCTTGATATTGATTATAATTCGTCCTCTCAACGGCCTGGCTCGTATCGACGGCTCAGTCAGATAGCTATTTCGGACCGCCAGCCGCTGAAGGAGGCCATCACCTCTCTCATCCAAGGGTTACACAAGCACGGCTACGTTCATGGCGACCTTCGCGATACCAATTTTGTTGTGGGAGAGAACAAATCATTCATGTTGCTCGATTTCGATTGGGCTGGACCGATCCAGGAGATATATTATCCTATCCTTGTTAATCGGAGAGATGTTCGACGTCCTGTTGGTGCGTTGGATGGGGAGAAGATTGTGCCGCAGCATGACTTGGATATGCTGGGTTATATATTTGGTTCTGAGCAAGATGATCGGGAGCCGGCTGCAAAGCGCCGCCGTACATCTGGTGAAGGGTCGTCAGTGACCATTTGATTCATTCATGATTTGTTGTATCACCAAAAGTCCATTTTGCTTGATACCGGTCTGTTTTATTTTTCATAAAGCTCTTACAATGACCTTGGGAGAATGGTGACATGTATTAGTATCTGTTGTATTGTAGTTGGCCAAATCGACTTTTTGGAGCAGTTGCGAATTCATCTTATTCCATACCCTTTTTCAACTGTACAGATACGCACGTTTTGAATCCCAGTCAGAACCATCTCTCAGCCTCGTTCAGCAACTTGTACTGGGATTCAGAACGTGCGTATCTGACAGTTGAAAAGGGTATGGAATAAGATGAATTCGCGAGTCTCGCATTACGAATGACGATATTGATGTATCCGAATTTTTATTATGTTACAAGGATTGATTCATCAATTGTACAGCATATACTGGTTGCACAGGCTGCAACCTGTTCCACGTACAGACATTTTAAACTCACGCCAAATTCACAAACAAAATACTTGCAGCAGACTGCTTGTGTTTCGCAAATTGTTGCGCTACAAGCAGAATTGCCAGTGACGGACATAGATGCTGTCAAAGCAATAACATTGACAAGGATAAATGCATTTTCTGTGCGAGATGTTATGGAATCTTCTGAGGGGGAACACTGGGACGGCGGCCAGCTTTTATATCTTGCACATACTGATGGGTACAATTCTGATCGATTTAGCAGGATTGTTATTGCTGTCGGATGATAGAAATCTCGGCAGAACCTGCAAGAGCATATTCAATTGATAACGACAATTGTATCATACCTTGTTGTCACTGGGATCGTATTTGTGTTAGGTATCTACTAATCTAGCGCGAACACTCGCTTTGCACTCCATTCGGAAATACAACATTGCTCTGCGTGCTGCTGCTGGTAAAGCATAGAGTCTGTAACCTCGCGCCGCGTCTGCTGACTCATTCCTGTAGGAATAGCGTGTGAGAAGCGGGAAAAATGTATCACCAATCTGTTTTTGATGTAGGTCGGATGGGGAGAACCGACGAGAACGCCAGGCCCGAATTCGCACTACTATGTGAAACTGTGAATCTATGCTTGACAAGCTGATCAAACGACACACATAGTACAGACACACCCGAAGCTGCAATGAATAAGACAGGACAGTCGAAGACGATACTCGGTTGATTTTGATTTTGATTACGGGGCCAGGCTTGACGCCGGCCGGGTCTGATAATTAATCTGCGGCAGTGCGAGAATAAACTACATCAGGCTGGGCGTCAGTGTCCGCCAGAGACAAGCTCCACGAGGGTTTGTAGGAGTACGAAAGCAAGAGGTTCTTGGTCAAATAGGCTAAGTAACTTAGCTTGATCGGTCTCAATATTGAATATTCCTTATCAGCCCATAGTATCCCAAGGTTATTCAATTGGGCTAAGGCACTAAGTAGCTAAGTTAAGCCTCAGTCTCAGACTTCAAGGGTGAGATGGCAAGTCCGTCTTCATCATGTTCGCCTTCTTCATCGGCAGTAACCATTCCAATACCTGGAAAGTCAATTTTGAAGCGTCCTCCACCTCCACAAACTGGTATCTTCTCTCGAATCAAGGGTTTTCTTCCAACACAATCTCCCGCTTCTGCTGGCGACGACATCAAACCACTCAAACGTGCCCATTTCATACTTCCAAAACTCGTCACAGTTTATCCTATATCCTCTACCAACCCTCCCTCAACACCCGCGCTCAAAGATGAAAAGCGAGCAATTGAAGAGAGAGAAGCGGAGAGACGCAGGAGAGTTGTTAGAGGCAACTCTATTGGTCCGAACGAAACGGAAGACTGGTGGAGTTTGGATAAGGTGGAATCGTTCTATAGAGAGTGTTGCGCATCCAGAGAGGAAGAACCAGATCCTGCGATTTCCGCTGCCTTCAAGGTGACAAATACTACTTGTAGTTTTCTGAAAGCACGTCAAGCTAATATCAGATGTCTGCGCTTGATAGCGTGCATCAGGTACAAATCCTTGGTCCGTTGATCTGTCCGGTGTACAACTAATGCCCACATCTGCCGCAATCCTCTCTGACGTGTTTACGATCGAGTGGGGCCTTCGAAAACTCACCCTTCGAGAATGTGATTTGGACGACCATGTAAGTTGGTTTTTCCCTGGTTGTCTCTGCTGCGCTCACCACAACCCAGAAATTAAAACTTATGCTTCACGCGTTGCTTATACCTGGCACCCTCGTTTTCTTGTCTGTCGCGTCAAACCGTCGTCTAAAAACACCCGCGTTTAAAGTTCTTGGTTTGTATGCCTCAAAAGTGCGTTATTTCCGCAGATAATAATGCAGCCTTTTCATGTGTTCTATTGCCAGGCAAAAAGTCTACAATTCCTAGACCTCTCACAAACAAATCTAGATAAGAAGGCAGTAGACTATATCGTTATCTCGTTGACAACAGCGCCAGAGCCTGGTTTAATCTCTCTCCGTCTAGACGACTGTTCTCTCAGGGTGCCAGCATTGGACGTACTTGGTAAGCGATCATCATTCACTCTTTCAATTTCGACTAAGTGTGGCAGCCCGCGTTATTCGTAACTCGTCCCTTCGTAATGTCTCTTTGCGCCATAATCGTATCAATGCAACAGGAGCTGTCGCACTTGCTCTCATGATCCGAGACTACCCAGACGTAGTCCCTACCACTCCTAACTCATCTACCTTTCCTTCACAAGGAAGCGCTATCTCTTCACCGCCTTCCTCCCCAGTCCCCCCTATTGCCCATCTACCTCCTCCATCACCTGTTGTCCGTGCAGGACCTGTACTACCTCCTCCACGTCATCCATCGTCCATGCCTCCTCAAACAACTTATACGCCATATGTACCTCGTATTCGCCGAGGCGCAGCAGCAGCACAACCTCCCCCGTTATCGGCTTCTGGTCAGCCCGTCCCCATCATCACATCAAGTCCCCAGGGTGGTGTTACCACCCGACATCTTGCACCAAATACCGTGCTTCAACGATCGGAGGGCGGACTTCATCCCAACGGTACTGCCCACAGGCATGATGATGGTCCAAGTGCTGCACTCCTGGATAAGGTGCGCGCTCTCGATGCATTGCCAAGGCTTGGAGCTCTCCGCACGTTGGATTTACGAGGCAATGACCTTCGTGTAAGTACTTTCCTTTCAATATTTTATCATCTATTGATAACGCCGATGTAGAATGGAGTTACTTATCTTGCGCAAGTGCTCAAACGCAACAGGACACTTAAGGTCCTGAACTTGAGCGAAAACAAGCTGGATGTTCAGTGCCTAGTGGCAATTGCCGAGGCGCTGGTAAGCGTTAGAGTCTTATTGGTCGTCAGTTTTAACAGCAACTTCTAGAAATACAATCATTGCCTAGAAACTTTAGATCTCAGTCGAAATCCCTGCTCTGGCCCTGGTCTTGAAGGCGTGCGTTAATAACTTGCTGCACACGGTGCTTAGACTGAATATTGTTTAGATCCAATCATTGCGAACGGCCTTCACACTAAATAACGCTCTCAAGCGCCTATTCCTATCCTCTACTAACATGACATCACCAGGCGCAATCGCGCTCGCAGAATTTCTCCCGGAATCAAATTCCTTGCTCCACCTCGATCTCACGGACAATAACCTGGATATTGCTGCCATCATGGCACTTAGCTCGGGACTCAAGGCTAATCACACGATGCGATGTCTTGACGTCAATATACCTCCAGATGATGAGGAATTTGCTAAGTGAGTGCTTAGTGATCTGTATAATACGTTTCTTGAATACGACCTCACACAGAATGTGCCGTGAAATTCTCAACACTTGTATCCGAAATACGGAGGAAGCAGAAAAGGCGGCACATGTTCCTGATGGACTTCGTAGTCCGGCGAGCAACCGAGGGCTTGGTAAGGGCGTTTGGAACATGATTCAGGAAAGTGAACTAGCCAAATCAATACGTCAAGGCGGCGGGCTTAAGGTAGATGGATGTCCCCCCGTAGTAATCAGCATACTCACAATTCGTCTGAAGAATAATTCTGAGATCGTATCAAGAGCGTATACGCTGCTTTCTCAAATCGAGAACTCGGTTGGTCCAAGGTCTATTTCAGTCACACCGTCTGGTGTATCCCCCCCAAACCTCGTATCGCCCGCGGACCAAGACCTTGTTCAGCAAGCCAAGACCACTGTTGATGAGATTACCGAAAAAGTGCAGACCACGACGGACGTCGTCCTACTAGAAGAATTTCTGGGCCTCTGCGATAAACTGAACAATGCTATCATACAGTTGTCTTCCGCTCCTCCGAGTAGATCACTTCTTCATGGTCTTGGGTTAAGCATTCCCAGCGCAGTGATCCGTTCTACCGACGGAGATACTCTACACGAGAACCCCGCAGATTTGTCAGAGGATGATATGCCGCTGACCCCCAAGGTTGATAAAGGAAAGGGTCGAGCAGAACCAGAGCCGGAGGAGCCGGAGAAAGTGTTGAGTCCCACTTTCATGATAACTGAATCCGAGGATGAGGATGAAGACGACAATAGGCTCTCGGGCGAGGAGGACCAAATTAACGTCCCTTCCCCTGTGGTTAGGTGGGTCTTCATGCATGCAAAGTATCTATATACTCTGATGGTATCTGAAGGTCGAAAAGTTGGGTTGAAGAAGAAGGGGAAATCTTCCGGAAAGGTGCTGTCCTTCTTGGACCTGAAGAGATGGAGGGAGAGTACGCTGGTGAAGACCTTCGTCGTGAGGTGAGTATATCAGTTATTTAGTTCCGCGCATATTTCGAACAATGCTACAGTTATTGGAGGCCATGGTCGAACGGCCTCCTCCTCGCGGAATAATCGATGAATTTGGCATGGACCTAGACATGATTACGCCTGAAATAGCTTCTCCTTCACCTGGGGAACCTTTGCGACCTCCACCGCGTCCATACATCTCCCGCACTCGCTCCACATCTTCCAATGGATCAACGGGAGACCTACATTCTCCAAATTCGTCTACGACAACGACTGCTGCAAGAAGCCCCACTTCTCCCACACCTCCATCCTCACGCTCATTTCCAGGAGGTTTTTCAGCAAGCCCCCCTCCTGAGCCTCGATAAGGCATCATGCCCTTCGTACACATTTATATCACTGCTTTGACTATTCCATTCGAACTTGCCATATACCTGCTATCAATAGTAGTTGTGGGATGTGAAATGTCTACCATTCAAAAGGATATTGTTTTGCGTTTGCCTGCTTGAATTCATTCCGTGTATGTTACCTCTAATTGTGGGTTTAATGCGTAATACGTACCGCTAGTACTAGCAGTTAGAACCCCTGACAGACGCCGTAGTACGTAGGAGCAACGTTATTTTGCGGTCCGCTTACTTAGCTTCTTCAACGTCAATTCTGATACCCTACTTACCCAAGCGCTATGGCCTCCAACGAACTTGGGGCTGAACTTCAAGCCCCAAGGCGATCCTCAAGACTTTCAGGGCAAGCAAAAGTTGAGACTCCTGTTCTTGCTAAGAAGCCGAGAAAGCCTTCAAAGGCTGGGATAAAAAGGGCAGCCGAGGAGGTCGACAAAGATGAAAAGAATAAGAAAGTACGCTGCCCAAAGCCAAGTTCTTTGATATTAACTGTAGCACATTCAAGGCCAAAGCTAATGAAGACGAAACAGTAGAGGACAATGATGATGTGGCAGACGCAGTGCCTATCGACATTGGCGATATTCTCCCCTCGATGACCCTTAAAAATGAGAAAGGCGAAGATATCGATACGGGTTCAATCACAGCAGAGAAGGGCGTCATTCTCTTTCTTGTTCCGAAAGCTGACACGCGCGAGTTTTTTGGGTTTATCTTGCCAAGTGTTCATATGTGTTGACAACGCTTTTTCTTTTAGCTGGATGCACTACGCAAGCGTGCGGCTTCCGTGATATATGGCAAGAATTTGTGTCGCTTGACTATGATGTTTATGGAGTCAGTGCCGACTCCCCAGGTGCTCAGAGTAAATGGCAAACCAAGGTACGCTACCGCGCATGTTTTTAACGTGCAAAGTTCAAACGCTAAGTTGATGACTGAAAATGACCATCCTTTCAGAAGCAACTCCCATTTCCGCTCATTTCTGATCCAAAAAGGTCGTTGATAGGCATTCTTGGGGCTGGCGACGGAAATAAGACGAAACGTAGTCATTTTGTCCTTGAGAAGGGTGGCAAGCTTTTGGACAAGCAAATGCCTGTGAAGCCGGCAGATAGGTGTGTTCCATGTCGCCGTATCGTGATTTCTAATTCATTGATGTAACATACATCAGTCCTCGTCTTGCATTGGAGTTTATCAAAGGCCTCAGACTGAGCGAATAGGCCATGAATAGGCCTACTCGGTCAAGTTTATACTATGAATCCATTCCCTCTCGTTTTGTTTCCAGAAATTTGTACACCATTATACATCGCATTTTCTAGTTTACCACCGACAACGATGCTGACGCTAGTACTCCAAGTACTTTCACCCTACGCTCGGTACACCCCCAGCACAGACACCACATCTTTAACAGTGTCCGTTGTTTGTTGCAATATGTAAGATGCTCCTCTCTCTCTCAGTCAGTAAGGCTTATCGTCTTGAGTGCTGCACTGAAGATTTTACTTCATGGATAACTCCAACATTGTCAGTCGATCTTGATTATCATGTTCAAGATCAAACCAAACATTATTCCTGTGACAGCCATCTAAAGACTAGAGCTGTTTCCTATTAGTTTGGAAGGGTTGTGCGGTATCTGGAAATGTTGTCTGTCTACACAATCTGAGACTAGTTCCGTAAGTTTGGTCCAACGAAGGTTGTGATCAAAGCCGTCATGGCCCCATGTATGTGATAGAGAACCAGAAGTAGTGCGAACACTTGGCCAGGTTGGATTAGGAAAGCTGTCGTGATGACAGGCGAGCGAACGGGGAGAGAAGGGTCTAGAAAGACAAGGTACGATCTCAGTCTCTGGTCAAGAACTGAGATGTTCGCGTCCCTCGGGCGCTTGGTTTTATAGCAGGTTAGCGCCGCATTCTTCCATAAAAGCTGAGTCAAATGCAAGTGAAGACTTTAGCCCGCGTGACAGCACAAACTCCAGACTTGCCATTGGACCAGTCAAGGCAGCCGGCCTTTATAATATCATCACTGGTATCCATCATGTATCGGTATGATTTCACGGCATCTTGGAGTTTACCCGCCCGAAGGAGTGCATCACACTGTTTTTGGTGTGCAGTGAGCCACAAAGATTTGAGATCCCAGCCAGAGAGCTAGACAAGGGACTCAGTTATGAGAAGCATTTTGGATGTGTATGAACGTACCACCTCGTATATAAGATGAATGTCAGAGTTCAATGATAAAGCGCTGCAGTTGACAACGACAGTGAAATGTTCAGCAGCTTCGTCGTAATGTGTGCTATCAAAAGCTTTGATTCCGAGTTGAACACGTAGATATGCCTATGCAAACATCATTGCTAATGACCCGGTACTATGGCTGCATGATACCTACTTGCACAATATGACATGCGCGAGTATCTGCGTTCGGACAACCGGTGGTGAGTTTTTCGAGGAGGAGGTTTGCCTCGTCATGTTGATCTGCACCGAAAAGAGCGATGGACTGAAACACGGAATGAAGCAGTATAGAAGGTCGCTGTAACATACCTTGACTAAGAGTAGAAAATGAGCGGATTGCGAATTTTGGTCGGCGTACATTGATGCAACATCAAATGCTGCCCTCGCGTCTGGAATGTGGCCTATGTCAAGGGTGCAAGTGAGATCCTGACAAAGTTGTGCAGAAGCCATGTCATTGTAGACCAGCATTGGGACTCTCCCTTCAATGCTGAGTCCGACAACGTCGAAGTGACAGAGATTGATGAATTTTCGGAAGAGAACATTTCTAGGACTATCGTTTTCTACGCGAATCAGACTCTGCGGACTGTAGCCCTGTGCTATAGGGACTTTCCATGTTGGCCACCACCAGGAATGCAAAATATTGCATTTGACGATGTAGGTATATACTTTCAGTGATGCTTTGACATACTTATTGGGTTCTAGGTGCCATACGACGTCATTGCTCGAGACATGACATTGATTGGGATCGTCGGGATCGAAGATTCGCTCAGGGATGGTGTCCGAGAAGCAGTGGCTGATTGCCATAAAGCTGGCGTCACTGTGAAGATGTGTACAGGTGATAATGTGCTGACGGCGCGTTCGATTGCCACGCAGTGTGGTATATACACGGGTGGTATTATCATGGAGGGACCCGTCTTTCGTCAGCTTGACGAATCCCAGATGCTCAAAATTGTTCCACGGCTCCAGGTCCTCGCTCGCTCGTTGTCTGAAGACAAGAAGATCCTAGTGGAGAAGCTTCGCACACTCGGGGAGGTCGTCGCCGTCACTGGGGATGGCACGAATGACGGGCCCGCTCTCAAGATGGCGCACGTAGGGTTCTCCATGGGCATAGCAGGGGCAGAAGTAGCCAAAGAGGCGTC
>MU173091.1:0-65749 GCA_016695475.1 Suillus decipiens | reverse complement strand
AGAGAACCGGAGTGGGCGCCGTTCGAGAGAGAACCGGAGTGGGCGCCGTTCGAGAGAGAACCGGAGTGGGCGCCGCCCGAAAGAGAACCGGAGTGGGTGCCATCTGAGAGAGCACCGGAGTGGGTGCCATCTGAGAGAGCACCGGAGCAGGCGCCGCCCGAGAGTGAACCGGAGCGGGTGCCGCCCAAGAAAATGTTGCTCACGAGATTACTAGAGTGGTCGCCGATCCAGAGAGGACGAGGGCGCCTGCAGACCTCGGAAGGACAAGAGTGGTTGCAGACCCCAGAAGGACGACAGTGGTTACAGACCCGGAGAGGACAAGAGTGGCTTCAGACCCCGGAAGGACTGCAGTGGCTGCAGACCCTGGGAGGACGACAGTGGCTGCATGCCGTGGAAGGACAACTATGGTTGCAGACCCGGAGAGGACGAGAGTGGCTGCAGACCCTGAGAGGACGAGGGTGGCTGCAGACATGGGAAGGAGGACAGTGGCTGCAGACATGGGGAGGACGAGAGTGGCTACAAACCCGTATGGGACGAGAATGGCTGCAGACCCCGGAAGGACGAGAGTGGCTGCAGACCCCGGAAGGACTAAAGTGGCTGCAGACCCCAGAAGGACTTCAGACTCAGGAAGGACAACAGTGGCTGCAAACCCAGAGAGGACAACAGTGGCTGCAGACCCCGGAAGGATTAAAGTGGCTGCAGACCCCGGAAGGACTGCAAACCCACGAAGGACGACAGTGGCTGCAGACCTGGAGAGGACGGCAATGGCTGCAGACCCCGGAGGGACTAAAGTGGCTGCAGACCCCGGAAGGACTGCAGACCCAGGAAGGGCGACAGTGGCTGCAGACCCGGAGGGGACAACAGTGGCTGCAGACCCAGGCAGGGCGAGACTGGCTGAGGACACAGGCAGGACGACAGTGGCTGCAGACACGGGCAGGACGAGACTGGCTGGAGACCCAGGCAGGACGAGACTGGCTGCAGACACAGGCAGGACGAGACTGGCTGCAGATACAGGCAGGAGACTGGCTGCAGACACAGGCAGGAAGAGACTGGTTGCAGACACAGGCAGGAAGAGACTGGTTGCAGACACAGGCAGGAAGAGACTGGTTGCAGACACAGGCAGGCCGAGACTGGCTGCAGACCCCCCATGGTCAATCATGGCAGTCCACTCCTGCGGCCTCTGTCTGGGTAACAATGGAAGAATTCTTGACGACATCAGAAGCAGTCAATGAGTATATCATTACCGGCGATACACCTGTGCTGCCAGCTTTTCAAGTTATCCAGCAGTTCAAGACCTTGCCAGATTTCTTGATGTTTCCAGTTTTCCTGGCATTAAGACACCGGCACCATTCCACCTCTGCAACACCAGAAAGCGTTTTTCTACCAAACAGGGAGATAATTCACACTATATATGCTTTTGAGAGCTTTGCAAATGAAGCACTGGAACGCAGTCGAACAGCTTCCGACGCTCTCAAGTATGCCTGCCACAACTGGGCCGTACATCTCTCGCATGCCCCCAATCCATGGGATGACACGTTTAATCATATATTCCAGGCATTTTGGAATGATCATATGATCCCCTGGATTGAAATGGAATGGTGTTTGAAAGGTCTGCGATCTTGCCTTGTCATCTTATCTGAAGGGCAGAAAGTTGTGAAGGTGTGTTTCAACGATTCAAGGTAGCCACAACTGATGTCGTTTTATGTTCCATGATATTTAGTCTAGAACGTGACGCTTTGGAATTCTCCTATCTTTAGTCTGGATTCTTGAGCCATTCGCGTGCAGCCCGGGGCTAGCACTCACAAATGTTGGACCTGTTCAACCTATTGTTGATACCAACCCAAAGTTCTCAAGCTCTTGGGCAGTGATACGTTCAGAAAGCCTGTTCGCACTATCATAGAGTTTTCTTATTACCGTAGTTTGGTGACGAGACCATATTCTTGCATGTTGTTCATGTTTTGCCTATTTTGTAACGCATGGTATTTCATAGCACACCACATTGCCAGTGCTATATAGTATAGACTCCCATCTGACTACGATCGATATCCATGGACAAATGGACCCAAGGCAATGCCTGATGGAATCTGACACTCGTCGGTCCCACTGCTAATCATCTTGTCGCACTTCTTCAACAACCGGGCCTGTGGGGCACGATTTTGCATCCGTTGCTCTGCTACGGAATAATTACTTTTACTTCCGTGAGAACTTCTGGGGAAGGTGACATTATAATTTATCTCACTAGATGGCGCAGACGTCGACAACGGCATCTGTACGTTCTCCTTCGGAGAGCTGGAAAGTTGCCATCTCGACTTCCCTCAGCCATCGGAGGATAACCTTGCGAAGCTGGCGAGCGGAGCGGGCAGACGTTTCATCGTGGCGTCGACGACAATGAAGTTTATTATGGACGACGAAGACAATGATCCCCGCGATCGGTTGCAGCTGATGCTCGACCTGACGAGCAAGCTGCTACCAGGAACAGAGGTGTACAAGTTATACGATCTTATCCTCTCCACATGTGCCGACCCCAAGCGGGCATATTTGCACTCGTTGCTGCCTTGCAGGCCCTCTGCCCATATCGCAAATCTCAATACTTCTTGGTCCAGGTTTGGGCAGGGATGTGCAGACAAACGCTGATTCAGCTACGTTCTGCCATGGATATTCCGACAGACAGTACCCTCCCTGTGAATATCTGTCACTCGTCCACTCGTGAACATGTTTCCGACTCGTCAAACTGCGGTCTCCCTGAAGTGCGCGATATTGCATCACCTCACCCTCACTCGCTACTCGCACTTCCCTCTCTCCGGTTGATGATGACGATTCAAAAAAGTACGGCTCTCTTGGATGCATTCTCAAAACTGAAGAAGCAAAGCAACGCTATGCACCCGAGACCCCATAAGTTAAAAGATTCATTAGTGTTCCTTGTTCAGCCACTAGTATTACTGTCAGTTGTCATTTGCATGCAGTGGCTTCGAGGAGATCGCACTTCAGATCTACAATCCTGGCTGGGGACCGTGGATGGGCGTGCCTGGCTGCAGACCCAAGGAGGACAAGACTGGTTACAGACCCAAGGAGCACGAGAGTGGATGAAAACCCAGGGAGGACGAATGTGGCTGCCGACTCAAGGAGGACAAGTGTGGCTGCAGACCCAAGGAGAGTGGCTGCCGACTCAAGGAGGACAAGTGTGGCTGCAGACCCAAGGAGGGCGAGAGTGGCTGCCGACCGATGAAGGACAAGAGTGGCTGTGGACACCTGGAGGACGAGAGTGGTTGCAGACCCAGGCAGGACAAGTGTGGCTGCCGACCCAGAGAGGACCATTGTGGCTGCCGGTACAAAGAGGACGAGAATGGCTGCCGCCCCAGGAAGGAGAGTGGCTGCCGGCGCAAAGAGGACGAGAGTGGCTGCAGACAAAGGGGGGACGAATGTGACTGCAGACCTCGGCAGGACGAGTGTGGCTGCAGACCAAGGACGAGAGTGGCTGCAGACCGAGCAAGGACGAGAGTAGCTGCAGACCTTGGCAGGACCAGTGTGGCTACAGACCCCGGGAGGACGAGACTGGCTACAGAACTGGGGAGGACGAGACTGGCTGCAGACCTTGACAGGACAAGACTGGCTGCAGAGCCCGTGTGGGCGAGACTGGTTACAGACTCCCCACGGTCAAGCGTGGCAGTCCACTCCTGTTGGCTCCGTCTGGGTGACAATGGAAGAATTCTTGAGCACATTGCAAGCGATCAATGAGTATATCATTACCAGCGATGGGCCTTTACCGCCAACTTTTCAAGTAATCCAGCAGTTCAAGACCTTGCCATATTTCTTGATGTTCCCGGTTTTCCTGGCATTAAAACGGCAGCATCATTCCACCTCTGCAATACCAGAAAGCTTTCTCCCTCCAGACATCGAGATAATTCATGCTACGAATGCCTTTGAGAGATTCGCAAACGAAGCACTGGAACGCAGTCGAACAGCTTCCGATGCTCTCAAGTACGCCGTCACAACTGGGCCGCACATCTCTCACGTACCGCCAATCCACGGGATGTATTCAATCACACATTCCAGGCTTTTTGGAATGATCATATGACCTCCTGGCTAGAAATAGAGTGGTGCTTGAAGGGTCTGCGGTCTTGCCTTGTCATCTTGTCTGGAGGATAATAATATGTGAAGGTTTGTGTGTTTTAATGATTCAAGGTGACCACAACTGATGTCCGGCACAGACAATATTTTGCATCTGTTACTCTGCGTCACCGACATCATGTTGCTTTGTGGGTTTAGCGGGACGCGAGCCATGATGCACTGGTCACTTTGTTCTTCCCGTCTTCGGCGCTTCACGAAAGGTGAATGCTTTCGCAAGATGGCCTTGATGTGAAGGTGTTAAGCATGGTCAACGCACACTCGACTTCTCACTCGGATCAGCGCCTATAAGCCTTCCTTTCCCATTCGCGCTCTTCTCACCGTCTTGCAAGTGTGCACGTTCAATAAAATTAGTATTGCATCTTCTCCTTCTATTAATTTTACCTACTCCGTCAGACATCCCCACGGCCATCGTACAAAGCTTAAACTCGAAGTCCCTTGGGGTCGAAGATCCCATGTCGGACATAACCCTATCCAACCGCGGAAGGCACGCACGTACAGAAATAATATCGTACTGACGACTGAAAGCCTCGGCTCTTTCCTACATGATCTAAAAGAGACATGAAAAGCAGAATTCCTCTTTGAAATCGCATACTCACGTAATCATGAACGTCCTTCTGGAAGCCTGAAGCAGATGACTGTGGCATCACACCCTTTGATGCGACACCGGGCGGATCATCGACGTCTATCATAAAGTCACCGTCATCCAAGCCGACGTCCGGTATGAACTGTTCATTCAGCGGGTTTGCCGACCTGTCTTCGTGCGACACACGGCTCTCGTCATCTGGGAGTGGGAGGCTCGGATGCATAGAGTGTTTCGGCGGACAGATGGATTCCGGTAAGTTGCGATAAGCGCGAGTCGTGTTTGCAGTGAAATGTGAATTGGCTTGGTATGCGCGACGTGGTGTCACAGAAGACGGGGGCATGCGTTCAGGGACTAGGTACCGGAAATGATATGTGGCAGAGAAGATAAAAGCAGGGCGTGGACGGCCCAATTGCCTTGGCAAACGAGGCGCTGGGTCTGCGGGGCAGTACACATCATGAAGGATGCTGTACATGGTGGGGTCTTTGGAGAATGATCATACGTCCGTTGTGTGTCAAGGTCAGGAATCACGAACCTCGGGATTTGCGCAATATTTCCCAATATTTGGGAACCAAGGCTGTGCTGTAGAGCAACGGACCTTCATCGGGCGTGTTCGCGGAACCGGTGTAATATGGTCCAATACACTCGAGTTTGGTGTCCTCGCTGTGTATGGGCGCGCCATCCAATAACACGATATAGGATGACTTGGCAATGACGACAGAGGTCGAGACGAAGATTACAGTGGGATCAATATCCGTCATGCGGCGCGGCGCGTTCGAGGAGGGGTGGAACGCAATGGCACCTCGAGGGGACTTGTATAGAGAGGACGAGCCACGTGAATGCGATGAGGATGAAGTCCACCGTGAACTAGACTCTGGTAAGATGTCGATGTAGACTGGAGTGCGTGTATCAAGCTGTTTATGCTTGGGCGATGGCATGGTAGGACCGTCACGATATTGGGGGCAGGATATAGACGAACGGGTGGGTAGGTGAGTTGTCAGCGGTTACAGACAGACGCTTATATCCGCCCTCGAGATGAGGAGAAAACCCCATTCTCCGCATAAGGTAGCATATGGGATATGCACCAAGGATCCATCAGTCCCAAGGTTAAACCAAAATAGAATGACGCCTCAATGAACGTTCAAACTCGCGCCGAGGCAAATATGACTCACGTTCCCGTTAACGGGTACCTCTATGCCTAATTATTTTGATGATCTGTGGTTGCGCATCTGGTGGAATATATATTTGTGAAGCGATAGTAGATTGTGTAATATGGAATCGAGGCATTTTGCACGAGTTACTAGAGATATTTGGATTCTTGAAGGCCTGGACTCAGAAAAGGGTGACGTTAGTCAAGGCCTGCTAAGGCCGTGATCTGCAAAAGGCGATATGCACCTTTCAGTGTCATGGCCTCGAGATAAAGTGGCACAGGCCCAGTTACTATATAATCTATCAGACTTCGTGTTCGTTGTCTGATCTTCCTGATCATCTGAAAAAAAAAAGATTTTGTACCTTGACTCTGTGATATTCAAGCTGCGGAGGATTAGAACTATATAGGTTTGTCAAGCTGGATAGCGATGAGCAGCATTCAAGTTTCAGAGCACGCAACTTACATGGGCGCGACCGGTAACGCAGGAGAGCACGATGTCAAAGCAAGTGAAGTACATAGCCAAGCCAAGATCACTTGGAGTGACACTGAGAATTCATGAGTAATCGTTTAAACGATACTCCATGTCGTCATCATCATGCAGCATGAATTTCGATATTCGTTTTATAAACCTATTGTTAACACAGGTGCAGGAAAGTTGTCCCGGATCAACCCGGTTGCGAAAATAAGGATAAATGAAGGGGTGATGATATAGGAGTGAGGTGGTCAAATGACCAACATGCTGTACAGATGAAAGTGAACATATCCTCGGTGGTTGAATCCGAAGAAATGCCATGCTAGATGAGGATATACTGTATGGTAAAATTGAACCCACGAATGCAAGTTGTGCGTTATTATTGAGATAGCAGTGGAAAATGACAGAGGTTCGACCGCAATCGGTTTTATTGATGGTTGTACCAAGAAACCGCCGGAACACGCCGAGGAACGATGATACGGAGGAGCTGTCCGTCAAATTCAGCGCGCACTTGCGCCAGATCAGCGTCATATCCGAATAACACACGACGTTCGAAGTGCCCTGCATTAGGAAATAAGCACATTGTAAATTGAATAGAAAGATCGACAGCTTACCGCCTTCAGGCTCCCATGAATCAGCAACGACGTGAAGAATGCGGCGCCTACGGGTAGCGATCGTGCTGAAAAACTTATCAACGGACTTGTCGGAAGTAAAAATTATCAAAAGCTCACATGCCATCCCTTCTGAAGCCAGGGAGTCGCACGACCAGCCGATACTCCGATGGGGAAGTCTCCACGGCTATCCAAGTATCTGGGGGCGGGGAATGGCAAAGAAACGAATCGTATGGAGCACGTCTGTTGGCATCTTCTCCGCAGCGTTCAGCTTGTGTCGGAGGTGTCAAAATCACCGGTGCCTCGGGAGCAGGATACATGGATGAATTAAAAGATGGCCCTGATAAAGCAGGCGTGTGCATTTGGTCATCCGGAAGGGAATAGGGTGGAGGAGGTGAAGGTGGGTTGGGAGCTGGCCAACCTGCCTCCGAGGAACTAGGTACATTGGACAGAGGTTGTTTAAATTGCGGATCGTGGATTCCTGTATTGGTTTGCGGTAGCGAGGGCAGCGGTCGCCGCCCGGATGCCTCCGACAGTGCTTGGCTGTCCATCCGGGGCAGAAGATTATAAGGTGTTTGCAGTGGCAAAAGCAAACTCGTTGTGGAGTTACTATCTATCCAATTGTTAGGTTGCATAGACAAATGACCATCAGGTAATGAGTATGGTCGTGACATCGGAAACATAGTAGGCGCCGCTGCTGTGGATTGAGTTTCCATACCATGTGACGAGAGCTGGTGGTGAATAGCTGCTGAGGAAGTGTCAGGATTATCGGGTAGCTTGCTGCTCGGGAGATCTGAAGTCTTCATGTCTGGCGATGAGTCAGGACTTGGGATTCCGAGCGGCGTATGCGAGATAGGTTGCGACGCAGAATGAAGCGACCCTGTGGAGCTACTCGTATGATCCAATTCTGTAGAGTTGTCACTGGTGATATATCGTAAGGCCCCGGCAAAGGACTGAAGCATCAAGATCTACCTTTTCGCGCCGAGCAAAGTTGTTCCTGTGTTGGAAGCCGTATTTGGGAATGGAAAGCCCGTTAGCTGAGAAGATGGCAGGGGAACCTCTCTAGGGGAATGGAAAGAGGCGTGTCGCTTCGAAAATGACGACCGGTGAGATGATGGTAGCGAACGAGGGAGGTGCAGATATTCTAGAAAAAAAGCCAAGATAACGAGAGTTCAGCGAAATTTGCTATTTGAGTTGAAAGTTACGATGACAAATTGAGTGAGAAGTGAATAAAATTAGGTCTTTAACCGTGCCGTATGACGACAGTACGGATATATCCGGTTCCTGGGGAGATCCGGAAACTCGGAATGGGTAGAGCACCCCGAGGGATGAAAGAGCCACAAACAGAAGCAGAAACTTGGCTCTGATTTATAAAAAAAAAAGCGCGTGGACGATACACGTCAGTGCTATTGAAAGCAAGGAGAATCGCCCAAATACCAATCTGGTTGGTCAAAAGAGACTGGAATGGCAAATAAGTAGGAGAATGAGGGCCACCACGATTATAAGTTTCGGTGGAATGAACAAGGAGACAGCATAAACAGAAGCTATTTGAGATTAAGAGCTCTTACCTGACACACGTTTACGATGCTGGGAGAATGAGGATTTATGGGCAGCGTCAGATGATGCGTCGTCATGGGCGCGCATTGTCTGAATAGTATGCCTCAGGAGTGTGAAGATCGCCGGCCGGATGATTTATATGATCAGGAGGTTAAAGGCTGTATCAGCGTCTAGAGCCAAACGAAGCAGGAGGTGGTGGTCAACTGTGGATGTGGTGAATGGCAAGCATTTTAAAGAGCGTTATTGCTATAGCAGGTGGAGTAAAGAAATTTATGATAAGTGGCGTGAGATCCGAGGAATTGACGTCACGACTTGTCTGTCTTGTCATGATCGGAAGGTCACCTGTACATACATACAGCTGCAGTGTTTAATTCCCCTTATCGAAGCGAGCATCGGCTTTAATAGGTTTTAATACATTGAACGTACTACAGTGAATAGAAATACGGCATTTACCGATGTGTGCCAGTCGTCCGTGTTATTCGGTCTGCCTAACTGAACAGCACTGTGAGCTGCTCAAGGTTGAACCCGAATTCTTGTTTAATACAGTTTCGGCTGATCAGTGATTAGTATTTGATTTTTGACCCCAGCTTTCTATAAATGGTTTTATAACGACAGGCTGATGGTGATCGCAGCAGTACCGCCAGTTCCTGACTCCGAGGTTGCACCGGGAGAAGTCGGCAGCTTACTTAATCTTACCCGATGTTACCCGCAAAGTTTTTGGAGACTACCTTTTTGACCTATGATATCCATCTACTTGCTCTATCATGATATTCTTTCATGGCTGCAGTTTCAGTCAATTCGTTTGCGCGCAAAAATAGAGCTGACATGAAAACTTTAACTCCATGCGATCGGCGCAAAACGGATCCACCGGGTCAAGTCTCTTGGCTTGCGGGCGTTTTCGTTTAGGTGTGTGACTCGCGTAAACTTCTACCCCTAGATATGACATTGTTCACCCTACAGACAATCGGAAATCTGTGCAATTATCCACGTGCACCCAGGTTAAATTTCCTTGCGCGGAATAACACAGCTTCGCTAAAATAGTGACTGTGGTACTCCTAGTGAACGCTTAAAACAAAGTTTCGAACCATATCGGATTCGTATGTTTGGCTGAGGGTGGATGCGTGAACATGTGTTACACGTATGAAATAATCAAGATCCTTCTGGGATGGTCACTACTACACAGGTTTCGCCTGCTAGGCTCTGCTTTATACGACGTGTATTACCTTGGCGACAAACTCGCCGAAAAACTTTCCCTTTGCGTGCTTGTAAACTATGGTTTTATGATGTAGTCAAGTATCGATAACCTCCAGATTCCGGAGTCTGAGTTCGAGATGAGCAGCTTTTTCCGCTCCGAGATCAGCGCGGAAGTCGTATCTATGATCCGACGCACTCGTCATTTGTCCACGTTCCCCGCTATGTCTCAGCGCAATGAGGTGACAGATTCAGGTTATTGTTATCACGTCTGGTCCAACTGTTGAACGTTATTAAGATGAGAGCTAAGATATTGCTTCCGATTCATTATTTTAGATCTAACATATCGATCGCATTATTCTGTCAAGAATGTGAGGAACGGTAAAAGCCGCGCGGAGCCATGTTTTGATCGGAAAGAATCATGCTATCACTTTCGTTTCTATACCGGCAGGAGCCGACAAACTGGTGCAAGATGGGCAAGATGTGGGGTTGCCCTAGGAAAGCACTTCTTTCTCATTGCAGCAATTTTCCTGTTATGAGATATTGGTGAATAATTGATCATGCCAGCATGTCCCTGAGGGCAGACCAACGCTATGTGTATCGACTCGGCGGTTGTTACCACAATCTTGGACCGTTTTTACTTCACCAAGCTACATTGATGGTGTTCGAACGCTCAGTTAGCAACGGTGTGTTCTCATGATCTTGCACTTACTGAGATGAAGTGGCCGACATAGGGTTCTTGTTAATGTCTTGCATCCGCCGTGACGGCTGGTAGGCACTCTGTCAAGTCTTTGTAGTTTATGGACTTGGGCTTTCGATGTTCGTTTCCCATGCCATGCAAGTCACTCGAAAGGGATCAGAGGTCATAGAATGGAAATTAAGTTGTTACGCACGCATGTACAATAGACTCCGGCAGACTCGGAATTCCAGTGCAACTACGGTGGTCAATTCATAGGTTTAAAAATTCCAGTGGGGTCAGATGGAGACGACATTTGCGTGGTCAACTCCATCGTCGGAGCTCCCGACTTGGTCGGACAGCTAAAGGCTGAGATCTCCAGAATCTGCCCTCAGCGCAGGTACTCCGGCAGAATTCTGCATCTGGAAGGGCTGTTGATTCATAAAACGGGTTTAGAATTATGCAGAACTCCAGTGGCGTCGGCTAGCTGGAGATAGTGACATTGGCGTGGTCAACTTAACTCCATCGTGTCGTGCGCGGCCACCAAAAGTCATTTGGTCTTGTGAACAATCATCTTCCTTTGATCGATTAGTCTGGTGGGAGGAGACTGGTCCAATATCGGAGTGCCGTGGAAAGACGAATTGTCGGTCACCGTTGACCGTGTTACTGATTAGTACAAGGTTCAAAACAAGGAGGAACCGAAATGCAGAACGATTACATACTCTGCTGAGTAAGTATAATGTGTACGACTCGGAGGAATAGGAACCACTTGGAACGCTGAAACAACTAACCGTCACTTATTCTGTTAGGGTCTGTGAGCACGGTAGAGTTAACTCATGTGTCATTCAAAATGGTAGCGGCCTGGAACTCATTGTCAACTTGCCAGTGAGTTCCAGGCCGCAGTGGCAAATGCAGTCGGTCCAACGGAAACCAATGACCATGCGCATCATGAGGGGGCCGATCTTGGACATACTAGGCCATGGAACGACTACCTCCTTTCGATAGATCTGGCTAGGGGAGACTAACGCAGAAAACATACACATTTTGGTATTGATTCAACTTGAAGTTGCCGGTGCATGCACGTACTTTGCAGGTCTGCCGCTACTTCATAGCCGCCAACAACTGTCCTCTAGACGGCGGGACTGCATATCTTTATTTGTAATTCCCGAGTCCTTCCGCGGGCGGCAAGACGTCGCCTTGGGATACCAATCAATTATCACTGGAATACCGCTCAACATATATACATTTACACAATGTCCGGTACGTCAAGTCAACTGTCTTCATTTTCCCGCCTTTTCCGCCATGCTTGTGCTTACTTCTTCCAAGCAGAAAGTATCTAAAGTTGCGTTATACCTTCTCTACGCTGCTGGATATGTCCTTGCGGCGAGGAACGCACCCGGCCAGCCCAAACAGGCAATGAAGGTCAACGCGTTTGAGCTCGTTGGCAACAGTATTGCCAGTGGTCAACAGGCACGTCAGCCCGCCGGTCGCTACTTTACTTTACTTGACTGACTTTCGACCTCAGGTGTTCTTGGGTACCGAAGACAAGGTCTATATCGTTGACAAAACAGAAAATAACCCGACACAAATCAATGGCCACCCCGCATGGGCTGCAGGTTCGTATCACTCCGTGACATCTAGTTCCGGGTATGTTGACAGTATCTAGAATGGTCTGCTAGCTCGAAAAAAACGCGTCCCATGGATGTTACCACGAACTCTTTCTGCGCGGTAAGCTTGTCATTTTCCCTCTTCCGAGTCATCTGCATAAATATTCACGATAATCGGTCAGGGAGGAAGCGTTTTAGGAAATGGGACGTGGCTCAATGTTGGCGGAAATCAGGCTGTAACTTACGGCGGTAACCCTGCCGCGAGCCAACTTGGCGGACCTCCCTATAATGATCTTGATGGCGGACAATCGTATGCAATCGTTCTTTCCCTTGTATATCAGCTAATGATCTTGCCACGCTACACCTCAGTATTCGGTACCCATTCACTATCTGACATGGCAAACTATTCTGAACCGTTTTAGGATGCTCAATCCGTGCGATGGGGGCGACTGCAATTGGTTCTTGGTTGCACCCATGACTACAAGGCGTTGGTATCCTTCCCTGTGAGTATTTCTGTCAACGTGTCACTTCGCACTAATGCCGGGAGCGCAGTGAAACGCTTCAGGACGGAAGCGTCATTATTGTACGTTTTTAACAATTTAATGTACTTTTGATCTGCTAACCCTCATAGGCTGGAGGATGCACATATGGAGGCTATGTTAGCGATGCCGGCCAAACCAACCCAACGTACGAGTTCTTTCCCAGTCGTGGTCAGCCGATTCTCTCGCCCATCCTTCAGGCCACGCTCCCTACAAACTTGTACCCTCTTATATGGCTCCTTCCATCTGGCAAACTATTTGTTCAGTCTGGCTGGAAAACAGTTTTACTTGACATGGACCAAAATAAGGAGACTCCGTTGCAAGACATGCCAGATGCCGTTCGTGTATATCCCGCGAGTGCCGGAAGCACGATGTTACCGTTGACACCAGATAACAACTACACGGCGTCGATTATGTTTTGTGGTGGTAGTAACATTCGTACCGAGCAGTGAGTCCACACCGTAATTTCTTGGACAGAATTAATACACGAATGCAGATGGTCCCAAAATTGGGATATCCCTCACTGGCCAGCGTCTTCTTCTTGTGTGCAGATCACCCCCGATCAGTCCCCGAATTATGTTGAATTAGATGCATTGCCGGAAGGCCGAACGATGGGAAACTTGATTCTGCTTCCTGATGGAAGAGTTTTGTGTTTGAACGGCGCAAAGACAGGTTAGTGCCAGAAGGTTTCTAACAAGCTTCTTGTCATGTGCTTCTCTTGACATCCAGGTACCGCCGGATACGGAAACACAACTTTTACTATCGGCCAGTCGTATGCTGACCAGCCGCATTTGACGCCGCTCATGTATGATCCAAAGGCACCAGTTACCAAACGCTGGTCTCTTTATGGATTCTCTTCGAGTACCATTCCACGCATGTATCATTCCGCGGCTACCTTACTTCCAGATGGTAGGTTGATCTAATCAGACTAGACCAGAGCTTCGCTAACTCATTTCTAGGTTCTGTCCTCGTGGCAGGTTCGAATCCCAACAGTGACGTGAATACCACCGCCCCCTATCCTACTGAATATCGTATGGAGCGCTTCTATCCTTCATATTACAATCAACGTCGGCCGGAACCACAGGGTCTCCCGAATCAGCTCTCTTACGGCGGCTCCTATTTCAATGTTTCGTTGACACTGGCAGACCTTTTTGGCAACGTGGACAACGTCCAAACAGCGAAAGTTGTCGTTATGAAGACCGGGTTCTCTACGCATACGATGGTGGGACAGAATCAGTTGCTTAATTTTATAATTGATTAGTTATCTGCTGCAGAACATGGGCATGCGCTCGGTACAATTGCAGAGCTCTTTTACGGGAAACACCGATGGAAGCGCAATTCTTCATGTAAACCAGTTGCCTCCCAACCCAGCCGTCATGCCTCCTGGCCCCGCACGTGCGTCTTTCAATCCTCTCTATGATTTTGGATGACCGAGTTTCCTGTAGTGTTATTCGTGGTCGTTAACGGTGTCCCGTCTGTCGGTATTCAGGTCATGTGCGGGTCTGGCAAGATTGAGAAACAGTCGGTGATGCCTGTGCAAAACCTTCCGAGCTCGAATATTCCTTCACAGCAGGCGGGACAGAAGCAGATTTCTGGCTCCAGTTTCTTGGTCCATTCCGCCAGAGACTGGTTGGTCTTTATGATGAGATACGTCGGAGCGGCCTCTGCTATCTTGCTTTTTTGAACATTACTTTTGCATGATACCTGGATTTTTTTGATACCTTTGCATAATTTTTTAGACGCGGACGCTGCATCTTATACCCAGCCGTGTACTTGGACTATAGAACGGTCGTGTATTCATAAAACGCCTCGCTTTGCCGGTATATATTCGGATTGTGCCAAGATAAAACTAGTTTGAAATTACGAGTTCAAGATGTTTGAGCAAACTTTTCTTTTCACGAGTCTCCAATGCAAGTAGTAAAAGTGCAAGTGCCTTGCATAACCTGGTGTAACTGACTATGTTTAGTGTGTATAAATAAAGATTGCGGGGTAATTCAACGTGTGGGGTACAGTCGCCACAGATAATAGTGACATCAAAGTGACATAGGATTTACATTTACTTAGGGTTGATCACGCATAAGGACAAGCCTGATGCCGCCTCCACTAGTAGCAAGAGAGCACATTCACCGGTTCCATCTCCTCCGGATGGCAGCGGCAATATTTGGTCGTCTAGCTCATCATAGGCGTCGTCATCGTTTATACGTCGATAAAGAGCCTTACCATACGTCAATCCTTTCTGGGCATGCATAGGTGCAAGAGCTTGTCAAGGAACATCCCGACTGGATCAAAATGAGCTCGGGATAAGAAAGAAAGTATCTCATGCACTTGTACAAGAACTTCGGGCTTGTGGACTAGTGATGTAATTCATAATATATAACACTCGATGAACAGGTCGCCATATTTCTGTACACCTATGTGACAGGGTTATAATGAAAGTTGACGTGTTTGAGCTCGTTGACAACAGTATTGCCAGTGGTCAACAGGCACGCCAGCCCGCCGGTCGCTACTTTACTTTACTTGACTGATATTCGACCTCAGGTGTTCTTGGATACCGAAGACAAGGTCTGTATCGTTAAACAACTCAATGGCCACCCTGCAGGTTCGTATTATTCCGTGACATTAGGTATGTTGATAGTATTCCCTAGAATGGTGTGTTAGCTCAAAACAAACGCGTCCCATGGATGTTACCACGAATTCATTCTGCGCGGTAAGCTTCTTCTTTTCCCTCTGCTGAGTCATCCACTACGAGAATCGGTCAGGGAGGTGTTTTAGGGAATGGGACGTGGCTCAACGTCGGCGGGAATCAGAAAGATGTGGGGATGCCCTTGGAAAGACCTTTCTCTTTGTAGAAGTTTATTTGCCTGTTACTAGATATTTGTGAATGATCGATCATGCCAGCATCCCTGTGGGGAGATCAACGCTATGTGCATCGACTCGGCAGTTGTTACCACAGTCCTGGACCGTTCTCATTTCACAGGTGGTGTTCGAACGCTTGTGTTCTTAACTTCTATTACTCATGATCTTGTACTTACTAAAAAGAAGTGGCCAACATGTGGTTCGTCTTGTATCCGCCGTGACCGCTGGTAGTAGGTACTCTGCTAAGTCTTCAAGCGGCTTTCGATGTTCGTTGCCATGATTCCAATGAAGTCATGCGATGCGAGGTTATAGAATGGAAATTATGTAAGCTAAGCTCACCGCGTATGCAATATATGAGATGCGATGAGAATGGTGACATTTAAACTTCAGGGATTCGATTTAGTCGGACAGCTAAAGCCTGCCCTCAGTGCTCAGCGCTCAGGCCTCAGGCATCTGGAAGGGCAATTGCCAAGTCATAGAACGGGTTTATAATTTCAGTGGCATCATAATGACATTTACACGGTCAACTTAACTCCATTGTGCGCACCCACAAAAAGTGATCCAGTCTTGTGAACTATTGATTAATTGGTCTGACTAGTCCAATACCGGAGTGCCCTGCAAAGACGGCTCCATGTCGAATTGTCGATAACGCCTAATACCGTTGACCGTGTTACTGATTAGTATAAGGGGGAACCGAACATGGACGATTACATACTAAGTGCTGAGTAAGTATAAATATGTATAACCTCGAAGTAGCTAAAACAAGCTTACCGTAACGGCCAGCGGCAACTGCAGTCTATCGAACGGAAACCAGAGTAAGTATAATATGTACGGCTTGGAGGAATAGGAACGACTTGGAACTCTCAAAAAACTGTCATTTCTATCAGGGTCTGAGACTCTGAGTGTGGGTGAGTACTAGAGCCAACTTGCTTGTCACTCAAGTTTACCGTAACGATCTGGAGCTCACAGGCTGTCATCAACCGCACTCCGCCGAACAGCCCAAACCATACGCATCGTGAAGGGTCACGGTGGACCCTGGACTCAGGATATAGATATAGGCTAAGGAACGTCTACTTACCTTCCTTCGACAGGTCTGGCTTAGTAGGGAAGACTAGATCAGCGATATGCACATTCCTGCTCCGTAATGTTTATTTCGGTATCGATTCAGGAAGCTGGCGATGCATGCACGTACTTGACAGGTGTTCTGAATCCTTCTGTGGTAAGAGGTCGCCTTAGAATACTAATCAATTAATATTGGAAAACTGCTCAACATATATACCTTTGCGGTGTCTTGTACATCAAGTCAGCTGTCTTCCTTTTCCCGCCTTTCCCGCCATGCCTGTGCTTACTACTTCCCCCAAGCAGACAGTATCTGAACTCGTGTTATGTCTTCTCTACGCTGCTGTATATGTCCTTGCGGCGAGAAACGCGCCAGCCCAGCCCAAACAAGCTATAACGGTTAACGCGTTTGAGCTCGTTGGCAATAGTATTGGCAGTGGCCAACAGGTACGTCAGCCCGCCGGTCGCTACTTTACTTTACTTAATTGACATTTGACTTCAGGTGTTCTTGGGCACCGAAGATAAGGTCTATATCGTTGATAAAACAGAAAACAACCCGACACAAATTAATGGCCACCCCGCATGGGCTGCAGGTTCGTATTATCCTGTGACATTTAGTTCTGGTATACTAATGGTCTCCTCTAGAATGGTCTGCTAGCTCGAAACAAACGCGTCCCATGAATGCTATCACGAACACTTTCTGCGCTGTGAGCTTTTTCTTTCCCCTCTTCTGTGTTATCTGCATAAATATTCACGATAATCGGTCAGGGAGGAAACGTTTTAGGAAATGGGACGTGGCTCAATGTTGGCGGAAATCAGGCTGTAACTTACGGCGGTAACCCTGCCGCGAGCCAACTTGGCGGACCTCCCTATAATGATCTTGATGGCGGACAATCGTATGCAATCGTTCTTTCCCTTGTATATCAGTTAATGATCTTGCCACGCTGCACCTCAGTATTCGGTACTAATTCACTATCTGACATGGCAAATTATTCTGAACCGTTTTAGGATGCTCAATCCGTGCGATAATGATGACTGTGATTGGTTCTTGGTTGGATCCATGACTACGAGGCGTTGGTATCCTACCCTGTGAGTATTTTTACCAACGTGTCACTTCGCACTAACGCCGGGAATGCAGTGAAACGCTTCAGGACGGAAGCATCATTATTGTACGTTTCTAACACCTTGATGTACTTTGGATCTGTTAACCCTCGTAGGTTGGAGGATGCGGATATGGAGGCTATGTTAGCGATGCCGGCCAAACCAACCCAACGTACGAGTTCTTTCCCAGTCGTGGTCAGCCGATTCTCTCGCCCATCCTTCAGAACACGCTCCCTGTAAACTTGTACCCTCTTATATGGCTCCTTCCATCTGGCAAACTCTTTGTTCAGTCTGGCTGGAAAACGGTTCTACTTGATATAGATCAGAACGAGGAGACTCCGTTGCAGGACATGCCAGATGCCGTTCGTGTATATCCTGCGAGTGCCGGAAACACGATGTTACCGTTGACCCCAGACAACAACTACACGGCGTCGATTATGTTTTGTGGTGGTAGTAACATTAGTACCGAGCAGTGAGTCCTTAGTCCAGACCGTAAGTTTCTTGGACAGAATTGATACGAATATAGATGGACCCAAGATTGGGATATCCCTCACTGGCCAGCGTCTTCTTCTTGTGTGCAGATCACCCCCGATCAGTCCCCGAACTATGTTGAATTAGATGCATTACCGGAAGGTCGGACGATGGGAAACTTGATTCTGCTTCCTGATGGAAGAGTTTTGTGTTTGAACGGCGCAAAGACAGGTTAGTGCCGGAAGGTTTCCAACAAGCTTCTTGTAATGTGGTTCTCTTGACATCCAGGTACTGCTGGCTACGGAAACACAACTTTTACTATCGGCCAGTCATACGCTGACCAGCCGCAGTTGACACCACTTATGTATGATCCAAAGGCACCAGTTACCACACGCTGGTCTTTTTCTGGATTATCCTCGAGTACCATTCCACGCATGTATCATTCCGCGGCTACCTTACTTCCAGATGGTAGGTTGATTTAATCAGACCAGACCAGAGCTTCGCTAACTCATTTCTAGGTTCTGTCCTCGTGGCAGGTTCGAATCCCAACAGTGACGTGAATACCACCGCCCCCTATCCTACTGAATATCGTATGGAGCGCTTCTATCCTTCATATTACAATCAACGTCGGCCGGAACCACAGGGTCTCCCGAATCAGCTCTCTTACGGCGGCTCCTATTTCAATGTTTCGTTGACACTGGCAGACCTTTTTGGCAACGTGGACAACATCCAAACAGCGAACGTTATCGTCATGAGAACCGGGTTCTCTACACACACGATGGTGGGACAGAATCAGTTGCTTAATTTTATAATTGATTAGTTATCTGCTGCAGAACATGGGCATGCGCTCGGTACAATTGCAGAGCTCTTTTACGGGAAACGACGACGGAAGTGCAGTTCTTCATATAAACCAGCTACCTCCCAACCCAGCCATCCTGCCTCCTGGTCCTGCGCGTGCGTCTTTCAATTCCTCCATGATTTTGGAAGACTGAGTTTCCTGTAGTGTTATTCGTGGTCGTTAACGGTGTCCCTTCTGTCGGTATTCAGGTCATGTGCGGGTCTGGCAAGATTGAGAAACAGTCGGTGATGCCTGTGCAAAACCTTCCGACCTCGAATATTCCTTCACAGCAGGCGGGACAGAAGCAGATTTCTGGTTCCAGTTTCTTGGTCCACTCCACCAGAGAACGGTTGGTCTTTATGATGAAATACGTTGTAGCGGCCTCCGCTATCTTGCTTTTTTGAACACTACTTTTGCATGATACCTTGATTTTTTTGATACCTTTGCGTACCTTTTTAGACGCGGACGCTGCATCTTATACCCAGCCGTGTACTTGGACTATAGAACGGTCGTGTATTCATAAAACGCCTCGCTTTGCCGGTAAATATTCGGATCGTGTCAAGATAAAACTAGTTTGAAATTATGAGTTCAAGATATTTGAGCCAACCTTTCACGAGTCTTCAATGCAAGTAGTAAAGGTGCAAGTGCCTTGCATAACCTGGTGTAACTTAAGTTACTATGTTCAGTGTGTAAATAAAGATTGCGGGGCAATTCAATGTGTGGGGTACAGCTAGGGTCAAGCGAACAAAATAAGGTAATTTGATCTTACGTCTCTGCTGTCAAACACTTAGAGTTGACGCCAGGGTATAAATACTCGATTCACGTTCGTGCCAGCATGCAACGTTTACAGCAGCCATTATCACGGGTCCCTGCAACTATGCTTGAAGCATATCCATCACCTGCTCCACGTCTGCCACAGTCACCTCTTGTGCAAGCCGCCAAAATGCACGTCAAGAGAGTGACGCTGACATCCAAGAAGAACTGGTGGATGGGTGAGTCGCTATCATGTTTTGCATAGATAATTGATTTTTGATTTTTCTGTCATAATGTAGTTGAGCTAGATCAAGAAGATGAGAAGCCAGTGCATCCGTCTACCAAGTCATTCACGTCATCAGAAGAGACCGCGGTCACGGTAGTACCAGACAATGGTCTTTTCAATCAAGCGGTCCAAGAAGAGAAAGAAAAAGAAATACCATCTCCTAATCCCTCGATACCTGTATACAATCCACCGCGACATCCAACTTCGATATTTTCCTTCCCTACGCCGACCGCTTACTCTGCGCCACCGAACCCTACTGCGAACCTTGCCCCTGTGGCACAAGGTTCTGCCTCTGAGCTGTTCAAGTGCATCGTCAAGAAACCCGACGTTGTACAGCTCGAGATCAACGGAGAGATGCAGTCAAATGCATCAGATGTAACAACGCAATTCCTCGCCGAGCTGCGCGTATATACCACGGTGTCGCGACATCGTAATATCACTGCGTTTCTAGGCTGCTTGGAGAACGTTGGTATGGTGTTGGAGTACATCGACGGACGAACACTGTATGAGGTCATTCGCCTGAGACCAGCTTTAACGCGAAACAAGAAAATCGACTTTTACAACCAGCTGCTCGATGGCCTCACACACCTACATTCATTTAGACTGAGTCACGGAGACCTCTCACTGCTGAATATTCAAGTGACGCATTCATCCGATACCATCAAGCTTTTTGACTTTGGGCGTTCTGTGTCTATGGATTCGGTATTCATCTCGCCGTCGGATGAGCCTGTGGATCCTTTCCAGTATATTGCACGGGCGGGGTCGGCCGCAACTGCTGCGCCGCAGAAGAAGGTGGAGCAAATACACCCAGGTACACGGCCATTCGCGGCTCCAGAGGTGCTCCGCGGGGAGTGTCAGGATCCGCTATTGGCTGATGCCTACAGTTTTGGGATGATACTTATCGCGATCGACCGCGTTGAGGTGGTGGACCTCAAACCTTGGGAGCAACGGAAGGATGTAGTACCTGAGAGCCTCTTTGAGGGGTGCGAAGTATTTGAGGAGTCCGCGCGTCAATATCTGAGGCGGTGTGACTCGAGGAAGAGGCTTTCAAAGCACGACATGATGATGCTGGTAGACGGATGAGTTTTCGTGCACTTTTTCAGCTCCCGTTTCAATCCCTCACTCCAACACGGACGACAGATGATCGAGCTCCACGAGCCGATACCCCAGTACAACACCGCAGTTCAATTGCATCTTCGGTGTACTTGCACATGTTCCCTTGATGGCCAATATCCTTCTCAAATTTACATCCTGTACGACTCTAACTAATCTCTGCACACCGCTCAATCCGCACACACTTATCACTGTATGTATCATATTGATTAGCTACGTTCTGATACCGAATAATGGATTTTCCCTACTTTACACGCACTTTCCCTATGTCGCAACTTTATTCAATATTTAGAGCAATTGCATCTAAATTGATTCCCACGCTTTTCTCTGGAGTCGCGTACCATATCCTCTGGCCTTTCCTTTTCCCCGCACCCAAGTAGTCACTAAATATGGCGACCGTACATCCTTCACGCATGGGCTTGGTCCCACAAGACCCAAAAGATACTCATATCGCCCGCAGACGTGCACGCTCCCCTTCACCACGAGCACGTACCCCACCACGACACAGCGAACGAGAAAGAGACAGTAGCAGAAACCGAGCGCGAGACCGCAGTAGAGAACGCGAACGAGACAAAAGGCGGGATGATAGTAGGTATAAGGATAGGGATGGAGATGTCAGAAAAGGAGAAGATGGTAGACGACAGCGCGACAAGAGTGTTGACCGAGGACGAGATCGTGAGAGGGACCGAAGCAGAGAGCGGCGTCGGGGAAGCCCTGAATACACCGACTACAAGCGCCCTGCGACGCCTCCGCCTGCTGAGGCTCCGTGGCGGCATCAGGAGAATTTGTACCCCAACCGACAAGGGAGGGATAGACCACCGTATGGTAACGGGGGGAGTGAGTATTTGGAGAGGTACGTTTGCGGTCATCGAATTATTGGTTAATTCCCTGACAATTATACAGTCGTCGAGCGCAAAGAGATGCTTCATCACTAAGCATTTGGCCTCCTTCTCCCAAGGCTGCTGCAAGAACACTGTATGTTTTCATCTTACTGCTTGACATTTGGTGTACTCAAATTACATCCAGTTCACCTTCCCGCGATACAAAATCACGCAAATCTAAACGAGACCGGTCACAGACCCCTACTGATTCTTCTGACAGCGAGGATGAGCGCAGGCGGAGGGAACGCAAAGACCGAAAGCGTGCGCGGAAAGAGAAAGACCGGGCTGAACGAAGGGAGAGGAAGGAAAAGAAGAGTCGAGCACCTAGCAGACGTCGGAGCTATGACAGTGCGGAAGAAGATCGAGAGAGAAGTAGGCGAAGCAAGAGTAAGAGCCACCCTCGCAGCCCAAGTCCTAGTCATACTCCATCACCCCCTCATGCATCCGAGGACGAATGGGTGGAGAAACCCGCTGCTGCACCATTTGCCGCTTCGTCCTCGATCAGTCAAGGCCTTGGCTCTATGCCACCACCAACTGCCATCCCGTCGCACTCTGGAGAGGCGATGGATGAGGACTCTGATGAAGATGTCGGGCCCCAACCGCTACACAAGATTGTCACGAAGAAGTTTGATGAACGTGCTTATGGTAGTGCTCTACTTCGCGGTGAAGGAAGCGCCATGGCCGCCTTCTTGCAGGACGACACGGACACGCGTATTCCACGTCGTGGTGAAATTGGTCTTACCTCGGACGAGATTGCTCAATTTGAGTCGGTTGGCTATGTAATGAGTGGAAGCCGGCACAAGCGCATGAACGCAGTGCGTATGAGGAAGGAGAACCAGGTCATTAGCGCGGAGGAGAAGAGGGGCATATTGAAGCTGCAGAAAGATGAGAGACAGAGACGGGAGGCTATACTAAGGGAGGAATTTAGTGAGCTTGTGACGGAGAAGCTCAAGGGGCCGCAAGTGCAGCCAAAGTGAAGGCTGTTATTTAGCTCATCCGAAACTTTAGCGTATTTGATCCAGTGGCACAACTATTATCAGTGCATGACTATTGACCATCAATTGTCTACAATTCTGAACGAGAAGCCTTCTGCAGGCCAACAAGCTCAACGTCAAAGACTAAGGCAGAATGTGCAGGAATAACACTGCCAAATCCACGCGAGCCTAATGAACCATGATTGAGTATATACCCCATACATTGCCGGAATAAACTAACCGTAAGCCATGTCTGAAGGAATCGTCAAGGTACGCTTTTCGTTGAGGCACATGCCTTGGAGACCTTCGTCCCATCCTTTAATAACCTGCCCCTTACCGACTGGATAAATAAACGGTCAGCAAGGCACCTTGTATGCAAACGAATTGCCCACGTTTGACAGAAAATGGTTGGCCTCGGTCGACACTATTATAATGGAATTCCCTCAATTCGCAGACAAAGAAAATACTTATACTGACCTTGAATCAAATTTGGTGCCGTCGGAAAACAACCTTCCGGTCTGTATTTCATGCCCCATGTGAATTCATGCCACATAGACACGTCGCAAACTGAAACTCACGTAGTGCACCTTAATAGCGTCCCCAGTCGTGGCGGTTGTGGGGCAGTCGTCAGGCAAGTAGGTAACTGCGATCTGCAGTTCCTTCGGTGGCTCGGCGGCCAGCGCACACACCACCAAAGCCAATACGGAGAGCCAAAATTTGAGGAACTGCATAGTAACACTGAAGGTCGTGCGCGTGCGTATGTACTATATATGAGTTCCAGGCTATTCGGGTACCGGAAGCGTGGGACGAAGAGCGGCTAGTGCCGTGCGTGCGCTGAGTCAGCAACTGTACAGTGAGTTCATGTTGATAACCTTATTTTTCATCACATCTCATCACAGCGAGGAACGACCCCGACATCGACAAAAATGGTGAGCTTTGACGTTGATCACTGCGCCATGTATTGACAAGTGAATTCGCTTGAAGCCTTCCCAAAAGTCCTTCAGAACGAAGCGTATCCTCGCCAAGGCCGGTCGTCAGAACAGGTGAGTGGGGTGTTTCGATGCCTTTACAACCCGCTCATAAACCAATTTCAGGCCCATCCCCCAGTGGTTCCGTCTAAAGACGGACACTAAAATCCAAGTGCGTTCCGATGATCTTAAGAACATGGAGCGCTACTGATGCTTTACAGTACAACGCTAAACGCCGTCACTGGAGGCGCACGAAGCTCAACATCTGAGCAGCATTCTTTCTCTTTCATTCTCGATGTTTTTGGCGCTGTGAAGTTGAGGTAGAGACAACACGGAGAGACGCACCACACCAATGCAACGCTGCATGTACCACCCTTTATTGGCATATTATGGCTATACAACCACCTCCGCATGCAAATATGACTTTTCTTTCGTCCTTGAGTCATGTTTGTTTCCTCGGGATTCTCATCGTCTGTAGTGCACTGTTGTACTCAGTTCACAGTTGACAAGACGGGAATGATAATATCGCCGTCTTCTTCTGATGTGATTGTCCGAGCGCTGCTGGCGTTGCACAATTTCAAACTAATTAAGTTAATGTCCGTTAAGACAGTAATTTTCATTGAGCAGCGAGATCATGTCCTTGGACTTGCCATGTTGCAATCCGCTAATTAGCGAACACGATGACCCGATGCGAACGCCGCAACGTGTTTGGATGTATGCATGCGGGGTTGGCGTTTCTTCAAAACTTGCTGACCAGCCTCATCGAAGCTTCATCACTTGTACTTGCACATCCCCACTTTCTTACTATCAAGCGCGTGGCCCGATTTTGTATCTACCATGTCACTCATCTTCACGATTTTCGCGCTCGTCTTCCTGACTGAGCTCATCTCATGGATCGGCAAAAATGTCCTCCTTGAATTCGTTGGTGTTTTTAATGCTTCGTACGCATGGGTTTACAGTTTCTTTTTTCTAGGCATGGGATCTCTACAGCAGACTCATGATGGATACCTCATACGCCCGACAGCGCCAGCTACAAGCCGAGCTTCTTACGGCGAGGAAAGAGCTGATACAAACAAGCGCACAAGATCAATTTGCCAAGTGGGCGAAGCTGAGGAGAAGCGTCGACAAAGGGATAGCAGAGCTTGAGAAACTCAGTACGTCGGTTCCCTGACATGTTGGCGCATGCCACTGAACGTCGAACGTGTTTAATAGATGGAGAGCTTGCATCTAGCAAGACTGCATTCTCAGTCAAGTTCAACACACTGGTGTGGGTCTTTACGACAGGACTATCATTCTTCGTTGGCTGGTGGTATAGAAAGGCTGCAGTATTCTACCTGCCTGCTGGTTGGCTTGGCCCACTCGGCTGGTGGATGGCCTTCCCTTTCGCACCTAAAGGTCAGTATTCCCACAGTTATTAGCATGATCGGTCCGCGAATGATGCACGCCAAGGTTCTGTGAGCGTCGGGGTATGGCAAATGGCTTGCCGTAGGGTCATTAAAGTCGGAGAGCGCACGGTGAAAAATATCCTCGGTAAGTTCAGTCTACTTATATCTGTAAACGCTTATCACAACGTTCCCTCCTTGGGTAGCACCTTCGGAACCTGTCGCCGTCCCAGTTGAAATACAGACCAATTCTCGTGATAAGGAGTAGTGACGGATCCCCGTAGGAGATCCAGCACCAATATTCTTATGGTGATCTTTATGTGTTGCGGATTCAAGTTCGCCGTCTGTACTCCGTTTTCAATTTCAGTTTTCACGTAATTGCGGGAAATAAACACATGCTCATAAATGACGTCGGACAGCGGTATGTCGGAGTCCCGAGACCAGTACATAACACACAGTTGCTTATTTACTACAACTCCACTCATCTTTCTCAAGTATGGTTGCGGGCGTTCAGATTCACTCAAAGGTTGATGCTCATAATCCTATCCTCACTGATGGTGCACTTGTCTTCCTCGCTGCACTCCATAGGACATTTGAGTCTACCAGACATAGTCTCCTAGTTGCGCGCGGGGATGCCCAACGCAAGTTTGACTCAGGAGTGCCTCTTGATTTTCCTCCTGAAACAGCGCACATCCGTGCTGAGCCCTCATGGCACTGTGCACCCCCTGCACCCGGTCTAGAAGACAGACGCGTCGAGATCACCGGTCCTACTGACCGTAAGATGGTCATCAATGCTCTGAACAGCGGTGCAAAAACATTTATGGCAGATTTTGAAGGTTAGCATGCCGTCCATGATGCTCGGAATTATGCTAATGTACTATTTTCAGACTCTAGTGCTCCTACGTTCGCAAACATGATTAACGGCCAAGTCAACCTGCGCGACGCTGTAAGGCGCCAGATCGACTTCGAGTCTGGTGGCAAGCAATACAAGCTATCTGAGAAACCAGCAGTGCTTATCGTTCGGTACGTCGTGCATCTTTTCTAGCTCCCAATCCGGTTGTTCATATTTCGGTCTAGGCCTAGGGGCTGGCACTTGGACGAGACGCGTATCACGGTTGACAACACCCCTATCTCGGGTTCTCTATTCGATTTTGGACTATACTTCTACCACAATGCAAAGGAACTCATCAAGCGTGGCTCAGGCCCCTACTTCTATCTTCCGAAGATGGAACACTATCTCGAGGCCCGTCTATGGAATGATGTCTTCCTCTTCTCCCAGTCCTACATTGGAATACCTCATAACACAATCAGGGCGACTGTCCTCATCGAGACGCTTCCCGCGGCGTTCCAAATGGAGGAAATTCTCTTCGAACTCAGAAACCACTCTGCTGGATTGAATTGCGGAAGGTGAGAGCATTCGCATAATTAGTTGCTCTCTGGATCAGTCGCTCATTTTCGGTGTGTTCTCAGATGGGACTATATTTTCAGCGCCATCAAGAAGCGCAGGGCAGATAGAAGCGCCGTGCTACCAGATAGGAAAGATGTTACTATGACAGTGCCGTTTATGGATTCGTATGTGCGCCTTTTAATCCAAACTTGTCACAGGTAATGCCACGTTCCGTTCATGATGATAGATATTCATTATGTTTTTAGGAGGAAGGTCGCTGCTATGGGCGGCATGTCTGCTCAAATCCCTATCAAGAACGACCCTCAAGCCAATGAGGTAGCAATGGAAAAGGTTCGAGCAGACAAGTTCCGCGAGGTCACCGCTGGCCATGATGGCACTTGGATTGCGCATCCTTTGATCAACCAGATTGCTCGCCAAGTGTTTGACGAAAATATGCTCGGTCCTAACCAGGTTCGCACAGCGCTACTGTTTTACTTGTTACAATTTCTCACGCATGGATTGTAGTACCACGTCAGACGTGAGGATGTGAAAGTATCTGCCGCAGACCTGTTGAATGCTAGTGTTCCCGGAAAGATCACGGAGGACGGCATCCGCTCCAATGTCTCCGTGGCTCTTGCATACTGCGGGGCCTGGATCGGCGGCAATGGCTGCATCCCTGTCAACTACTTGATGGAGGACGCGGCTACCGCCGAGATCGCGCGTGTGCAGCTCTGGCAGTGGGTGAAATACGGTGCACGTATCGACACTGGCGAGCAGGTCTCCACGCAGTATGTTGACCGCATCATCGCAGAGCAGGCGCCCGGTATTAAGAAGATTGCCCCGGGCGTCAAGGAAGACCACTTGAAAATTGCAACGAAGTATCTTATGCAGCAAATCAGGCAACAGTGGCCAAGCGAATTTTTGACGAGTGACTTGATGCCATACCTGACGATGGCTGATGGCGTCGAGGACAAGTGGTACAGGAGTTCTTTGTAAAAGCGTCGCGGACGTGCATACTTTATTTCGTCGTTTCTGTCGACACCCATTCTTGATATATTTTGTTTAGTGTACTTGTAGTATCATACGAATTGGTTAATGGTTGAGACGCCAAGGTGTTATGCATTTATGGCTAGAGCGCATCATGTCCTACATAGTATGCAGTAACATTCTCAAGGACTGGAATAAGTGCGAACAAAAAGTCTTATGAAAACTATGAAAACAGTTCCTCGGGCAAGAGTAAAAGCGTGGCTATGCCTTAGAAACATTCACAACTACGCCATGCGTAAGTGCCCGACTGTAGGGACAAGCCTGGGAGATGTACCATAATCAGCAAATCATAATACACACTACCACCGCACAGGGGAAACGTACCTCGTGACCAGCCTTGATCAATTCCTCGTCTTCCACGCCCTCGACCTTTATATCCACGGCCAACCCGAACCCTCCAAGCCCCTCCGCCTCTCCGAGATGCACGGTCGTGTGGATCACGGCGTGCCTTGCGGCATCCTTCTTTCCCGTCTTGCCTGCCATCATCTGCAGGGCTCCGAGGAAACACGCTACATTCGTGACGCATATATTCAGTGCAAATCACGCGATTTTAACATATTAACAAAACACGCACATGCGTACCCCATGGCGAACAGTTGCTCAGGATTTGTTCCATCGCCTTTGCCGCCCATTGCCTTGGGCATTGCTAGGTGCAGAGAGAAAGGGGTCTCATCGACTGATTTGACCTCACCCTTGCGACCCTGCCCAGCGGCCGTTGCATGGACAGTGTACTATTCGTGTTGAAAAGACGTGTCATTGTCAGAGGGAATGAGCACTCAGTCTGCCAGTAGCACCTTGTGGTTTTTAAGGGTCACGGGGGTAGCCCCCTTGGTTGCGTACGACCGCGTTGCTTGGATTGCGCGTACGCGGGATGTGTTTACGATGCGGGCACCAATGTTCAACATGCTGGCTTCACTTTGGCTCTTGAAAAGGTTGGAGAGATCAAAGTTTGGGGCTGAAGGAAAGATACGGGTGGGAGTTCAGTATAATCAAGATCGGGAGTATTTCAGGCTACAACGTCATTCTACCACGTCCAGCCGATTAAGTCACAAGAGAAATGGTTCGGTTTGAATACAATACAATTACAACATGACTGCAAACATCTAAAAACCACTAGCAGTCACACGTAACTGCTCCAGCTTTTTGAGCACCTCTCCCACTGTGCGGTCAAGTTCTCCAGCAATTGCACTCTGCTTCGACCCTGGCAACCGAGCATACGTCTCGCATAAATCACCATCAACAACTGCCTTCACTGGTACATAGTAGCCTCTCCAGCTTAAGTGATCCCGGCCCACAAGACTGCCCTGCTCCGTACGCATGTGTTGCTCGAGTGTTGAGATGAAATCTACGTCCTCCTTGGACACGAAAGGTACGAGAATTCCAATAGTACCATGAATGCCAGTGTAAAGTAGCACCTCGCGACCACCAGCAACGAGAGACACTTTGTGTATCGAGGTAATAAGATCGCCGACGTGGAAGTGACACAACATGTTGGTTTTATGTGGGGCACCCATCAATATACCCTTTTCATGGAGGATACCAGCGCCTGTGGGGTCGTCATCTACTTGGTCAGAGACCTTTGCGTCCAGGCGGTTGACGAATATGTTGCCAAAGCGATCACTAGCCGCGACGGTATTGTAATCCACCATCGTCGCTGCCGAAATCCATCTGGGTTGAGTGTCGTCTGCGAAGATGAGCAGTCGATTCTCTGGTGCCTTGTATACTGCGAAATATATCGATTCCTGCATGTCACCGACAATTATGCGTGAACCTTGGGTGTTGAGGCTAACGATGGCAGTAGAAAATGTCTGAAATGCGAATATGAGCAAAGTGAATCGACACAATGTTGTATATGCTTACTTTGTTCTCTGCTTTCCGTAAGAGCTTCTTCTTACCAATCTCATATATCCGAAGAGCCTTTCCGACGCCAGCAACCAGACGTCCCTGGAATCCCATGACAGCAAGGGGGACATCATCTGTCTCTGTCTAAATAAAAGTGTTAGTAAAATGAAATATTCGTCCGTGTATTACTTCACCTTGTGAAGGAGCTCCAATCCTACGCCATCCTCGGTGAAACGATACGTTCGTAAGAAACCACTAGTACATGACCTTGGAGACAATAAAGTATCCTGAGCGGTGCCTACGACAAGATGTAGCTCATTGTTTCGTGCAGAAAACGGCACGAAAGCAAGACTGAAGGCAGCCTCATTGTTGTCTAGTGTGATAGTCGAAACGGTCTTGCCCTGCAAAACGTAGATGTGAGCTTACGTACCACCTAATCATAACATGGCCTAACCTCAACAGGATCGATGATACGGATTGCGGACGCCCAGATCCCCGCTGCCGCCTTCGGTCGTCCAAAGATCTCGGCAGGTAGGTCAAGCATTTCTTGATCAATATACTGTCCTGCTTGGGTCTGAGACGACGATAAGCCGGGAGAGCAGCAACATAAAAAACACAACTCACCATTGTTTGTAACCGTTTGTTGGCGGCCTCATCGCCCAAAACACGGTGGTCGCCCTCAATAAGATAAAAGTGGCGATTTTTTGGGTGAAATATAAACTTTCTGGGGGTCAAGGATAGCGGGATTGAGTCTTGCTTCAATTTCATGCCGAGTTTTGGTATCTGGAAAATGCTGAAAAGGAAACAGTAGTCAGTTGTTAGTTTGAAAAAAAAACAACGAAATAAGGAAGTTTCAGTAGGAACAATTGGTATTCAAAAATATTCGGCATGTCCTCCTTGGAGGTTCATCCGGTATCTCTATTCTCATCTTCTACAGGATGTAATGGATGGGATCACTCACCGAAGGACACTACCAGCTATGCCAATGAGACCCTCAGGACTGAGCTCAGCGGAAAAACTCCATGCGTAGTCCAAGTTATCGAAAATCAATGGCGTGAAATGCATGAGATTTTGATGCGTGTAATTCAACCAGGATCTGGATGAGAGCGCTAGGATGGCTGGGTTCCCTTGGATTTGAACACGGACCAATCTGACCGGTCGATTCCCAAGGAACCTGATTACAGACAATTAGCTGCAATTCTCCAATGAGCGAAACAGCTCACCGAGTTCGAGTGTCAGTTAGTTGCCCGTTAATAGGATCAAGTACTGTTCGTAGGAGAACACCATTTTGGAGACCAATGTTGACAAACATGGTGGGTTGGGTTTTATTGATACTCGCATCCAGCATGTCAGCAATGCAAATGGTTGATGGTGGTGCTGTCAACGCTTGCAAACTGATCGTTTCCAGTGTGCTCTCTGGGTCAAGCGACACTATTCGAACAGTCTGGTCCTCGCATCCGACAGCCTAGCAATATGTGAGCATATGATAGAATTCCAAGAAAGATGGCTCACTAGATAGGGCGTTCTTTGGCGTCCCTCAGGTACTTCCGCTATGCTTAGAGCTGTAATAGTCGAACCCATAGCCTTCCTATCTTGATATTCGTTCAACTGGCCATCAAGATCAAGTTCGAAGTAAACAAGTTCGGCAGAGCTCAGAGCAACAACCACTTGACGTTTGTTGGTCGTAGCGGTGACAATAGTCTTTCCTTGAGGAGCTGACCACTGATTGACGCGGTGGTCCGCAAGTATATGACGAATACCGTGCGGATGCACCTGCAACAGGGCGTCAGCACCAATTTGCTGGACAGCAAGAGTGGGTGCTGATGACAGGATACCGGTGTCCTGCACTTCTTCAATTGTTTCTCCAATGGAAAGGACAAGAGTTCCATTGACGAACGAAAGAATAATGTAGGTATCAAACTCGTCTGCAAGTACGCATCAGCGGATATTCTGCAGAAACTATGAAACAAAGACTTGCCATCTTCGCGCCGCTTGGTTGTCCAAACAGCATTAGGAATACCAGGTAACTCCGAGCTAACAGATTCTTCGACGTCAAGACCATGGCGAAGTATTCTGAAAGAACTCCTTGCACCACGTCCACACGCAGCGAAAATCTGAGGGGTATCTGAGTTTGGTAATAGATTCATCACCTTGGAGTCTATTATCGGATCTAGGGACTCCATTTCGTCGGCAAGTGCGAGATTATCCAGCGGTCGAGGCCGGAAGTGTGCATGAGGTAAAGCAATGGTGGGATTTGCCATTCCGGTGCCCGGATACGACGTTGAGCTAAACTCAGGTTCATTGTCATCGTCACCCAATTTCTGGAACTGGTACAAATAACTGAAATTAACGTCAGATACCTCTTGCGAGAAGTTAAATCAAGAAACGCACTGATTCCCAAACTCGGATGCAACGAAAAGAAAACCAGATTTAAGAATACAAAGACTGGATGCCACAGGGACAGTGTCAAAATACTTGATTTTTAATGCCTTAACTTCGTCCTCCTCATGGTCAATTGTGACCTTGAACAGATCACCATCCTCGCTTTGAAGGAGGAAGAAGAAAGCACCCTACGAAAAAATATTAATCAAGATATAATAACAAGCTACAAAAGACTGACCTTCATCTTGTGCATGACGGCTGTAACGATAATGATGCCTCGCTGACGATCTTCAAGAGGATGTTGTCTTCGTGGAATGGGGACACGATGTTGTCGTCGGTCCATGTGTCGGTAGATAATATGGTCTTCACAGCAAACCAGAACACCAGATGGTCCATCGAAACGATCAGTGGATGCTACTTGGCCACCGGGGACTTGAACCAATAAATTTGCACGTGGATCCGTAGGCTCGCTCCATTTTCGAACGACATGGTTAAGGCCCAAATCAAGTTCGTAATACGTCAGCATCTGAAAACTCGTTCAGTTATCGTATGCTAAAAATCACTGAACACACCTTCTCCGCATTGTTGAACGCTTCCCCTGTAGGATCTTGATCAGACTCAGAGTAGTCGACTTCGAGAGCAGCGAACAACGGGTTCTCAAAGCCTACATCAAGACCCACGATATGGTGAATGATCGCATTGTTTTTGTGCGCTTCGAGAGGTGACGAAATCGTAAGGTTGGCTGCAGCATCTCGGTTCAAGATGTACACAAGTTTTGCCTTTTCCACTGCTGAAATCATTACGCTACGGCCCTTGGGGTCTGTCGCGAGGTATTGTCCAGGTACAATGCGTCGCGCTCCAGACTTGCCAAAGGTTTCTTGATGCAGCTTCACGAAACTGCTCGACTTGGGGTCATAGTCGAGAATGATGATGCGGCCAGAATCTGAGCCTACGATTGCGTAGTCTGAGAATAGAGCATGAATAAGATGGAAATAAAAAATGATACGTACGAGGGGCTCACCCTTGGTACTGCCTGTCAAACGAAAAGCTGCTAGAGAGCGAATAGAGCCAAATACATCAGAGGCAATGACTGTTGATAATTTGCCGGTCTGAACATCCGGGCGTAAGAGTTCCAGTCGAGTGCCACGAGAGATGATAATTTCCTGAGTACGGGCACCAGAAAAATTGCCAACGATAGCTTGCGTGGCTGCCGTTGGGGGCTGAAGTGTTAAATTGTATAGATGCATCCCCCGAGGTTGATGTTGTCAAAGCCAACCGTTGACGACGTTCACTCAAACCAAACTCAAACTCTTGACAATATTTTCAAGAATTTGGTTTGTGGCTGAAGTGGGCTGACATAATTTTAATTTATAATCACTATATTATATAATTGTCTGATTTTGGCTGAAGACTGACTTACTGGAATTCCCATACTTCAAATCTACATAAATACTATCCGAGATACTGAAAAACAAGCTTTCCATATCACAGCGTGACAGTTAAGTGGACGACAGTCTTGACTCAGTTACAACTATATACAATGCAGCTGTTCACATATGTACATTCAGTCAATAGCTCCAGAAGTTAATGTAGATAATAAAGAGGTATTAGAAAGGACAGCTCGGGTAGGTGTATGTTTTATATGGCATATCTTACATGCTCAATTAGCGAAGGTCGTGAATGAGTTATGAATCTCACCTGAACAACGGACTGTCATCGCCCATGTCTTTGAATTCACTCCTTCTACTGTCAGTAAGACCTTCCGCCTGACACTGCGCTTCCTTCTTTTTATTAAGCCGGCCATAGTCCCACATAGCGAATAGGCTCAACAGAATTCTGCAGCGGAAACTCGTTATTAACATTACAGTGCAAAAACCGAGGAGCCATACGAGAGCAAAAGGAATCCCATAATAGTGCCGTGCCCGATGTGGAAATTCGGCGGATCGATGTAAATGAATGAGGAGCAAATACTGTGATAGTGTTGAGCGGACGACATATCTGTGATAACATGACGTACCCTCCCAAGTTTCCGAAGCCAATGACCATTGCTATCACAACTCCACGCTTTAAGTCGCCCCCTGCATTTGAGCCTGCCCAAGCAAGATCGACTGCGATGGTCGGATAGACACCAATAGCAGCTAGACAAGTTCCGGCATACGACATACCCGCGCTCCCGCCACAATAGAGCAAGATGTATCCCACAATAGCCACTACGGCGCAGCCGATGATAATTGGGCCACGAATTTTGTACTTGTCAGAATAGATTCCAACTAGGATTGTGGTGATACACCCTGCAATGAATGGTGGGGCTGAAAGCAGCTGAGCATGGGCAGCGGAATAGCCGAGCTCATTGATGATAGTTGGCGTAAAAAGAGCGATGGCATAAACAGGGACGAGTAGTCTAAGGAGGGAGTCAGCTCATGAATGAGAGACAATAAAGCAAGGAGTACCCCATGTAAATGAAAGCTTGAATGTAAGTCTTGTAGTCTTTCATGGCCTGCAAGACAAAACGAATATGGTAGTGGGTGGCGAGATCATTCGCATCCTGTTTGAGCATATCTATCACGTATGCTCTCTCCGTCTCGGTCAGAAACTTGGCCGTTTCGGGATACTAAGAAGTCTAAAGGTTCAGTGAAAACACAACAAACAACAGATGTACAAACTCACGTCATGCATAAGGAAAAACGCGAGACATGCTACAAGAAGGGTGGCTGGTCGAAGATGAATGTTTGGATTGCCTCCTTGAGATCCAGCAGACTCACCGACACCCTCTAATAAGAACTAGAAGTGTACACGAAATGAATAACAATTCAGCCTGCAAACACGGAAACGTACGATCCATTGCCAGCCATGCAATCCTCCGACACTAATCAACGAATAAATGATGGACTGTCAATAGAAATTGATTGCTTACCCCTCCATATGCTCAATAGCATATCTATGTGTATGAAAAGGTCAAGCCCAACAATGAGTTGATCGAGAAGTCCGAAGACTCACGCTAGGAGTCCGCCGAAAGCACCTAACAACCAAAGAGAAATTAAGCACACGTGAACTCAACGCTTGACACATCGTTACATACCTGCGACTGTCGCTGCAGAAAAGAATATGGCGATGCGTTTGGACCGCTCAGATCGTGGATACCAGAGAGAGATGTAGTAGGTCACTCCAGGGAATAAACCTGCTTCTGTCAAGCCTAAGAACAGTCGAGCTCTACCATCGCATAACTTAATGTGTTTGCTTTCACCAAATGGGTAAGCTTTACGCACACAACGAGAGATCGAAATGAATCGACAAGACACATAAGTGTCATCACGAGACCCCATGCGATCATGATAACTGGTACTGGACTAGATATTAGGTGGTGGGGAGAACAAGGTAAGGTAAGCGTACTCCAACGCGATGGTCTGAATAGCTTCAGTGCAATGTTCCTACACAAACGTTGAGTATGGATATGTCATTCTTGAGGTTAAACATACGAGGGGACCTCGGCAAAGCTATACAGTATCTAAAGGAAGTACGTGAGTGTTGAGTGGAATGAGCACGGCATATCACGCACAAAAAAGATGGCCGCAGCAATGTTGTACCTGAAGCCGATTAAGTTCAGGTCTTTAGACATGCCAGCGACCTTCGCGTTTCCTGCCAGTCGTATGGCGATGAATAGAAAGTATGATGTGCATATTCTACTGCTCACCAACATTGGCCCGGTCCCTGAAGGTAGCATAAAATATCAAGTAACACTAGACAAGGCAGGGATTTGACGGACTCACAAGAATGACAACATGTATAATAATGACACGAAAGGTAACAAATGCCAATCGAGCTTGCGCAGTATGCGTGCCCTTTCTCCCGGATTGAGCTCGTCGACAATTTGTTTTTCCTCCGAATTCACGAGGAAGTTCGTCTTGACCGTGACGCTGCCCTTGCGCAACGAGTCTGTGCTACCCTGTGTTAAAGTGATTGAAAGGAATGACTGGTTAAATGAGTGGACTGTCATCTTGAGAGTCGAGATGAAATCTCGTTCAGGCGACTTGAGTGAGCGGTCAGTATGGTGGTACAGTACTAGTAGAGTTGCCAGAGGAAGAAAAAAAACTTGGGATAAAAGACATGACGTTACATATCTATCCTGGACCGACCCTTGCCAGCAAGCTGCACCTGAAAAGCTGATTGGGTCGAAGTGCGCTCTGACATGCCTTAAAGCAGTTTGTTTTTGGCATAGCTCAGGTTTGCGTTCGTAATTGTTCGTTTTTGGTTATGTTGGACACTGATGTAGTATGACGAATATTTCTAACATATCTACAAAGGCATCAGACATCCTAGCAGTATCAATAGATCTATCTCGTTCAACTAAATCGGTCTTTGGAAAGAGAAGGCATCATACACTGCAAGATAAGTGCATTACTGAAGTTGTAAGTGTTCGTAAAGTGTCCGTAATGCGCGTAAGTTAAGCGTTCATTTCAGTGGTTTGCAGATGCCCGCCTGGCCTCAACCAGACTATGTGAGTATCAGATTCAGGGTAGCCAGCATGAAAAAATACATTCGATCACGGATCGGAGCCTCTTCGGTTTCGCTGATCCAGAGAAGCCAAAACACTGCTTCATGAATAAACCTTAGATGACCTGCAGCATAAGTTAACTATGATAGTCACATCCACGAAATTCCGACTAGGTAGTAGTTGAAATCCCGCAGGAGTGGGCACTAAGATCCTGATAGACTTCGCGGAGTGCTCCGAAGTGCTTCGGCTCTTCCCGCAGCGTACGTAATGACCTGTCATGCTGACTTTCAATTCAGTTTCCTTTTTCGTAGTTCACTGGTTGCTTAATAGTTGTTGGTTGTTCTTCGAGTTCGAAAATCAGATTCGAAGTTTGGCCAAATCTGAGCTCCCGAACGGAGTCTTACATATCTTTCGTATGAGCTTCCTTCGTGTTCGTCTCTTTGATAGGTATAGCCTACGTGTTTGTATCTCGTGCATTCTAACGTCGTCTATTTGATAGCTGTTGTGGTTATCGCTTGGCGTTTCGCCTCGGCTCCTGTCTCCCTGATACGACCAGACTTCGAAAATCTCGTCAGCTGCAAATTTGCCTCTAACTCACGCGAGTAGTAAATAGTCAACGGCCGCGTCTTGACCACAAACAGGACAACTTTCTGGCGTGCGCGAATGGCAATGAAGATTAATTTTTGTTGTCATTGGCGAACGCCAGAAAAATTTTCGTCTACACCAAATTGCCACTTAAACCTCAATCAACTCAACCTACTACAAGGCTACAACTCGGATTGTTCATTACCTATGTTGTCCCTGAATACCTGCCATGCGTGCTCATCTAAGTCCCTTATGTTCGTTGGTCACGTCCGGGCATATTTCTATCAGAAGTAAGTCATCATGTCGCACTACATGTTCAAATACAAAATGAATGCGCATACCCTGAAGAAGGCTGGCATACTGACAACGATTGACATCATGGACAAAAACTACACTGCACATGTCTAGGTCATGATTTTATATGGCTTTGTGGTTTCAGGTGTAGCAGACATGCATACTGCCTGACGGCGCGATGTCAAACGACCCCCGCCAAGCTGGCTATATATTGACCGTGAATTTATCGCACGAGTTTCATTCATCTTTCTGATCTATAAGCATAAAGACGAACGTAGGCTGTGACTGGCTGACATCTACGACAGGGTGCAAATTGCGGGTGTGGAAAAGATTTAACTCCAAGCAGCTGCAATGGATAACGAACCAACTAGCCTTGGGTTCATGGTCAGGGTAATCATTTATTTCTAGTACTATGGCTTCACTGACGAACTTTGAATCAATAGCATTGCGTGCCTACGGTTCATGAATGATAATCCGATATTGGTCATACGTATCAATCCGTAACCAATGGGCCACCTGGTGAACTTCGAATTCGTGTCATGATCTTGACACGAGTATCCTCTTTTGGTGAACGTATCTTTGTGGCTCACTAACCGGAATAATTTCCGCGTGCCATATTCAGACCTAGAGCGCCTCTTGTCCACAAGGTCTTTACAAGACTGTGTGACTCTCAGTTCTAGATTTCAGTGCGCGACTTATTATCGCGATAGATTCAATTGAATCGTACCGGTATTTTCCCCATCTGCCAATACTGATGAAATAAATACGCGATATAGAGGCTTTCATTCCATTCTAAGCTTCAGCCGGGCATTGATTTATTTAAGCCGTGCTGATGTTCAACCCGGTATGTACTGCGTCTTATCTACGGAATTCCGGATGCCTGCAATTCATACGAGTCCTTAGCAACCATATAAGAGGAGAATATTGGTTTCTTCGTGATAATGAGCCCTCGTACTTTCATCTTCCAACTACTATGTCTGAAGTACACGCAGAGGTCGATAGACTTGGCAGTAGTAAGGAGTCACACGCAGAGCCCTTTGACCGTCCAACGGGATGGAGGAAGTACCACTACCACCCCGTCACTCAAGTGTCGATATTAGGATTTGTGTGTTTCATGGGCCCCGGCATCTTCGTTGCGCTTACTGGCCTCGGTGGCGGAGGCCAAGTCAACAGCAGGGTCCAGTCTCATGCTAGCGCGATTTTGTATGCGATTCTTGCATTTTTTGGATTATTCTCTAGGTGAGTCAAGGTTGTCGATTTGACTTATGCTTATGGTGATTCATGTCATCGCATCGCAGTTCCATTAACAATGTTCTTGGTCCTCGGTGGACTCTGGTACTTGGAAGTCTGGGCTACCCATTGTATATTGCTTCTTTCCTGTATGATGAGTTGTGTGTCGATTCTATGATGTCACTGAAATGCTGCACTTCAGTGTTATAAACATCCATCCTGATGCGGGTGCTTTCGTTATCGCGGCCGGTGCCATTCTCGGTATTTGCGGAGCTTTACTTTGGACCGCGCAGGGGTCTTTGATGATGGCCTACCCTACGGAGGCTGAGAAGGGCACGTTCATCTCTATCTTTTGGACAATTTTCGATCTTGGAGGGGTCATGGGTTCTGCTGCAGCCTTTGGAACCAATTTCAAGAGTACCGTGAGTGATACATATGTTACGTTTGTGGGTGGGAAGCCATGCTAATGTCCCCCACCGTCAGACCAACAACGGTGAGGGCCCATAACTATGAGTCCGACGACGAACCTGATTGATTTTTTTCATCCTTAGTTAGCAATGGCACATATGTATGCCATTCGATAATTTCTTGTCACCATATATTAACACTAAGCTAGGTTAGCTTCCTGATTTTGAGCATCACTGGTGTCTTCCTTCCACTATTGATGGTAAACCCAGACAAGGTGACTCGTACGGATGGGACTCGCGTAAATCGGGTCATCCACCCATCATGGAAGACGGAGTTGTTTCGCCTGTACATGGCGCTGAAGACTGACCCTTGGATTATCCTCCTCTTCCCGATGTTCTTTGCCAGTGACTACTGCTATACCTGGGGTTCGTACTGTTCTTGGGATCAGTATGGTTGCTAATAGATTGTGCAGAATACAATAATTACAACGGCGCAATATTCACTATTCGTGCACGGGGCCTGAATAGCTTGATGTCCTATATGTCGCAAATCTTTGGAGCTGTCTTCCTCGGTCACTTTATTCTTGACCAGAACAGGGTCCGGCGCAGAGTCCGTGCCTTCTACGGCTGGATCATCGTGTTCCTTGTGGCTTTCGCTGCCCACACCTGGGCTTATTTCTACCAGAGGTAAGTCATTTTGCCAGTGCAACACTACCGCCCAAAATTACAATGGAACTGTTCCTTAGGACATATACCCGCGCTGATGCCACAGAGAATGGTTACAAGATCGACATTATGGACGAAACATATGCTGCCCATGTCTGGGTCATGATAATTCATGGCTTCCTGGATTCAATGATGCAGACATATGCATATTGGCTTGTAGGAGCGATGTCGAATGATCCCGCCAAGTTGGCCGTGTTTACTGGCTTCTGCGCGTATCGATCTTGTAAATTCGAATTCAATACTGATCAGACACCATACAGATAAGTCCCTGCAATCAGCGGGTGCGGCAGCTGCCTGGGGTAATGATGCTGCTGGAAACCTGTGAGTTCTTCGACCCTCTATGAACAAGCTATTGAACCAGTACTTCAGATATATGAACATCTTCCTGTCGACTTGGTGCATAATGGTCGCTGGCATGGTCTTCGCTGCGCCGATGGTATACATTCGCGTTACCGATCACACGGAGAATGAGACTCTGAGAACCTATGATGTGACCAGTGTGCGAGCCGTGGACGTAGAAAAGATCGCGCAGGTGGCAGCAACAACGGAGGAAATATAGCTAAACATAGAGGATAGACTTGAGTCTGGAAGTTAGATAGGTTACTCAGGTTATCAAATCTTGGCAAATTGACCCGCTGCTGGTGGGTCCTTAAGAGCCGACAAACCTAAAAGAGTATGAACACTACAATCAAGTTGGTTTTCCATTTTGAGCCGGTCGGGCACATTCGCCACTTAGCCTCAGAAGTCATCTGGAGCGCCAAACGTTCCTCCTTTCGTCTTGAAGGTCCCTCGCTTCCCCCCTCGCTTCCCCCCTCTCCCTCGGGAAGCGGTGTTCGACGAAGACTTCGAAGCTCTTGATGTAGATTTTGGGCGCTTTGATGGCCCAGGCCCATTATCAGGGCATTCTGTCATATCATGAATGAATGGGACGTCCATGTAGAGATACAGCGCCATACCAGAAGTCCAATGCCCTATCTCTCCACACTTGAAGCAGGCATCGCCGGACGCCGATCCTCCCGCCTTGGATGTTGGTTTCAAGTGGCTACTCATGCCATCATTTGGACACGCTACATGTACTTAGCGACTTCTAAGAGCACATAATCTTATTGTTACTCACCAGACGCCCAATGGCCTTCTTGATCACACTACATGGCAATTTAGTGTCTCAAGGCATTGTGGTTACGTGTGTACACGAACCTTGAAGCACTTCCCGCTACTGGAAGTTAAGCCATTTTGGGTTACTGATCGAGACGACATAGGACGAGGAGCAGGAGCGCTCTTAGGTTTGGGTAATTCATTGTCCCACTCGAAGAATCCGCACCCCCCGTCTTTTCCTTTGGAACATCCCCAGAATATTCGTCCTTTATTTTGCCCCTCCTTAGTGACAGTACGCTGTACCGCGTCTTCATGACATTGGCATTGACGGGCAATACCGTCGACCTGATTAAGTTCGCGCAACTGTACGAAACAGGACGTAGCACAAACATGAACTCACTGGACGTTCACTAGCCAATGGGCGCTTCGCTGGGATGAGCGGCACGGGATTTGCAGGCATATCAACCGGTCCGTCATCACACCATTTGAAAAATCCACATCCGTCACCAACTCCGCAGGCATAGAACTCCTTGCCTTCACGAGCTGACTTCTGCGTGACTGTTTTGCGCTGAGATGGAACGCCGCATTCACATTCGGGCGTCATGCTTGAAGAAGGCAAGGGGTTGGGTCTGGGAGCAGCTGTCGGGATAATCACCCTCGAGGATGTAGGTTTACCTCCGGAAGAAGTTGTCCGCGAGACAGGACCAGCTCGTGAACGGCTTCGAGGTGGTGCAGGAGGCGGGGGAATATCGTCATTCAAATCTAGAGGACTATATCAATTCTCACATTTTGTAACGTAAATTTGCATACCATCAATGTCGTTGGAAGGTGGCGGTGGGGCAGTCCTAGCAGTGCCTCGTCCGCGGCCTCTAGATGCTGAAGCTGCAGCGCCCCGTGCTCGTGCTCGCCCTCGCCCTCGACCGCGGCCACGACCGGCATCTCCTGGTAGGGGTCCTTCATTGCCGTCATCATTATCATCATCATTGTTTCCACGACCGGCACCTCTTCCTGCACCTGCACCCCTTCTACCACCACCGCCGCCGCCACCACCACCACCATTGCCACCACCACCACCATTGCCACCACCACCACCCTGGTTTGCCCCTGCGTTACGTTCGATATACCTGCGCACGCTCTAAAGTGCAACGTGAACGAGACACACCAGTGTGTAGACCAGACCACTTACAGAGACAACCTTATCGAACTCTCTCTTTGCGAGGACATACATCTCCCTATATTGTTCGATGCTCTCGGTGAGCATCTCTGCTTTGGATTTTGTACCTTCACAAACTCGAACCATGCCGCGTTCGGTTTCACGCCTAAGCTGCGGCTTTGATAAGCTTCTCTCAAAGCCAATCTCATTGTACCCTTCTATAAGTCCAATTCCAAGCGTCGATGGCATGAGATGCTTTGTTGCACCATCCATGCGTTCAATGACATATTCCCGGTCGATAATCGTCTGGATGTGCTGAGCAATCGTAGCATCAGTGCCTGCAGAATAAGGGATGATCAGATTGAGGTAAATAACGTCGTGTGCGGAGACCCACCAATGCCGTTCTTGTCCATGAGGGTAACCAAGTCCGCTTCAGTGAGGAGAGACGGCGGGGAGGTTTGACCGTCCTTGATTTCACATACTGTAGGTACGAACTGCTCTCCTTCCTGAAAATTCGGTATCTCCTTTGCTGACCACTTGTCATATGGGTATACTTCAAGGTAATTTCTCTGAAGGACAATCAATCCTACGAGGGCGTGAACATGAGTGGTAGTCGCAGTAGAGGTACTAACCGGTTGCATTAAACTCTTCACCGCCATAATCTACTTGCACAATTGTCTCTTTACCTTCTGCATCCTTGCTACAACTTGCAAGAAAGCGCCGGGTGATGAATTCGTATACCTTCTTCTCATCACCGGCAAGGTTCCCTGCATGAGCGGTGGGATGGATGGGTGGGTGAGCTTTGTCGTTGTTTTTTCCCCGCCTCGGAGTATTGAAATTGCCCTCACGCAAGCTGCCCATGCAGGATAAGTCTGGCGTTCACAAAAATCTTGGAAAGCATACCCAGTGGCGAATCCTCCCCAAGCAGGATCTGTGGTTTGCTTCTCGATGAGTGTCATGAAATTAAACTGAGGATCATATTGGTCTGTTTCTGTGCGCGGATATGATAAAAAGCCCTGTTGGTAAAGCTTTTCCGCAATCTGGATGAGTACGACCATGGTAAGCTGGAAAGCAAGAAGCGCCCGAATATTGGTTCAGCTCACATCGAGGACCTTCTTGGGAGCAAGCCTTAATAATCTGGACCCTGCCTTCTGCAGCTCTACAGTTGTTAATGGGAGCGGTTTGCTAAGATGCTCAATCCGGTCTAGTGCAGTTCAAATAACTAAGAAAACTCACTATTTTTTGACATCTTTCTGTGTCACCTTCACCACTCTAGCGGTGGGACTTTGCAAAATCTCCTCGTATATCTCAGCCACGACATCAAATTCGAATAAGTGTCCCCTTTTCCAGTTAAAGTCGACTTTCTTGTCGTCACGATCCACTGAAAAGTTTATGTACCAGAAGTCTTCAGGAACGAAGGACTTGACTTGATTGTATCTTTGGACGACAAATCCGAGCGTCGGAAATTGACAGGGTCCTGCTCAGGAATGTGTCATGAAAAGACAGGTGGCTTGGTGATGAACGCACCATACGAGACGACTTCTCTCTTTTCACGAAACTGGGCGAGCCGTGTTTGTAGTGTAAGAGTTTGCATACGGGTGAATGCAGCACCTATTCTCAAGTCAAGGAAGATGCGCGCCTCGACAGCATGGGCTTGAGCCATGTCAAGATCGACAGGGTTCTGAGCAGCATGATGAATTTGTCTAGGATCACGTACATACATTGATGAAAAAAACTTTTGACAAAGAACCAGACACTCACTGAGGAATGATAGCACTAAATCTAGCTCTCTTCACAACGATTTGTGGACGTGATTTCCTGCATACCTTAACAATCTCGCTTCCAATGTTCTCCCCTTCACGATCACAATCTGTCCAGATCATAAGGGTATCTGCTCTACGGGCTTCAGTCAAGAGATTGCGTTCGATACTCTTGCTGTCTGCGGGTACTGAGGAGTGAATGGGTGCGTCGAACAGCGTAATAGGGTCACAAGAATTCCATTGCCTATACTCCTCTGGGAAGTCGTGGGCTAGCAAATGACCAGAGACTGCGGTTACTGTAAATTGTGAGTTTGTTTGTGGGTAATCGAAATCAAAGTTCTTGATAAATCTATTGGATGTTGGACGCTGGAAGCAAAAGGTACAGATTTGAGAATGATAGTGCTCATAAATATCCTACTTACTGTTTCCACATGACCACCAGAGAGAATTGAGCTGATTGAACGAGCTATGGAGGGTTTCTCTGCTACACAAAGAACTCGCATGCTGCAGTTGAAGTGTGGTAAAGCCTGGTCCTTAATTTGTCGAACTGAGCTATTTAACTTGTGACAGAACGGAATTACCAGGATAAATCCAGGTTTGATTGGCAGATGTGCTCACGAGAAATGGTACTGCACCCCGAGCCTCACTTTGACCGGATAAAACGCGACACGGTTAGCACGCGTCGCGCATTGGAACTCCGCGCTGAGCACGTGCTAGCGCCAATCAAACGTCTAACACGATTCTTTCCAGCCGCCTCATCGTCGAAGACTTGAAATCAAGCACAGGCATACATTGTGTCTCAATCATCAAAACACATTTTTGGCACCACCGGGTCAAATATTCCTATGACCGACATATTACAATCGAGGTCGCCTATATGAGATGGCAGGGAAATGCCTGGATCAATTTCATCCATATCATGAGGTTGATGGAAAGAAGCACCGTGAAAAAGGCGGGTCCACTGTCAAGAAGATATGCTCAAATCTGGATTGCTCTCACCATGTGGCCATTGAAAAATTTTCAACAGGCACTCAAGAATACTTTCCTATCTTCGCAATGTCCTATGTCACGGACCAGGATCATCTGCGGCCATCCCCTCACCTAATTGAGCTGCTGCAAAATATGTTTAATCCTGCCACTTCGATAATATCAGTATTAGTACTAGTACTGAACCCGACGAATCAATCCAATCGATCTTGAAGTTTACTTGAAGTGATACCAAAATACGTACGTTTGCAATATTACTTGGTTGTACATCTTTCCGACACAGCCGCAGTTTCTAGACCAGATGAATAATTCACAAGACATAAAGAAATAATCACATTCAGGTGAAATATTTATGGTGCTGCTTGATCGATCCGAGTCATCCAGGTTATCTTGCGCGTGTTGATAATCATTTGCAGTCACCCTACCTGTGCCGCTACATTGTTTCATGATTGCTATGTTGGGTGCTCTTATATTCACGCACGCAGGTGTCTCTCAGTGAATACTGGCCCAAAATCGCCTGATTGTTGCGCCCGGGGCAACTATCATCCCCATTCAAGTTGAAGTCGGATAATATCATGAGGATGTCCATTTAAATCCACCTATGAAAAAATTTGTTTAGAACTTCATCATGGTATCCCTTCTGGTCCCGGATTTCAGTGATCATGCATTCGGAGCCTAGAATTACGATGAGGATGATCATGGCATGGTCTACTCGTTTTTCGTCATACGTACATGACGGCAACGACCAACTTGTTCAGTGGATGAAGCTAACCAACACAGTGATCTGGTTGGACTGTTCTACTACTCACTGCCATCGTCGCATCTCATCGAAGGTGTCTGGCTGTAGTGTGGTCTCGCACACATCGTCACCACATTTCATATCGGCTCAGAGTAGCACAGTTTTAATCTACTCAATCAATCCCGAGTTAGGTTCATGGTGTATGGTACGACAATCTTTGGCATACAGTCTATCACCTTCATACTTATTCTGTACATTCAGTTCACCGTCCCTACAGGTTGACCGTACGAAATGGTAACGTAAGCAGAGCACAGTGCATCATAATCTGTGTATATGCCGCGTGTAAATATCCACTTGCATCTTCATCCTAACGCCGCTGCAGAGTAAAAATGTGTCGCTCTGATTTTGACCCTTTCATATCACCGTGACCGTGCGGCGACGATAGCCTCTGCTTGGTTCCACAAATTTGCCTTCTCATTCCACAAACTACCCGTCCGCCTTGCTTGTGAACGGTGCCAGCCCACGACCACGACACGAGGATCCACGATGGAATTGGCAATAGCTGCCTCCTGCCCAAACCGAAGTTCATCCTCGCTGAGCATGCAACGAAATACGCAGATCTTGAGCTTGCTGCAGTTTACCAATATGGCACTTAGGGCATAACTGGCTGTGGTGCCGCTCGAGAGTGAGGAACCGAATACAAAAGCAAGGTGTGTCAATTGCGGGAACATTGCAAAATTTGGTGCCCAGGCTATTAACTGGCCCCAGGTATCATGTAATTCCAGATGCGTGAGCTCCTGGTAGAATGGGAGCGCAAAGTTAGGAGCGCGACCTTGTACAAGGTGCTCGGCAGAAAAAGACAGATGAGTAGGGCGGATAGGGCTGGCAACGACAAATTGCGCGACGACTGATGGAGTGTATGGCCATACTCTAAGATCTGTGATGCCGGTGCAGACTGCAAGAATCTCCATTGTGAGGCACGCCGGAATGTCGGAGAGGAGAAGTGTCTTGACATATCTTGCAAAAAAAGAAGGGGGCTTGGTTTTTATAGCAGATATAAATCCCTCCAACACTCTTGCTGAATCGCTACCCCCATATTGCAGTGCGACGCAGTTGTAAATGACAGGTTCCACCCTGCGGTCGAAATTACCGTTCGCCTTTGTTTCCTTGTCAACTGACTCACCAGAACTGTACTCGTCGAGCCACCAAGGCCAGACTCAAGGCTGAACGACGGTCACTGTCGGCGGCGATTTCAAAAATGTCTTGTTCCAGCTCGAAAGGAAGAGCGGACATGTAAGCAACGCTCATTACTGGTAGATAACAGAGACGCAGAAAAGCACACCTTCTGGACTTTATAGCTACTACTTAGCGAATCCCGCTTCACTCCGACCCATACGGTTAGTTCAAACTAACTCAAAGCAAATCAAGCCTTACTAAGAAGGATACCGATAAGGACCCGAAGATTTCAAGCTCAACGGGAGCGAGCGTGGCCATATTTTGGATTGGGAAGGAAGCTATCGACTTCCCTGCAACCTGGAAGTGGAAAGTGGACGACATGTTGTACGGTAGTACGGTACATATTTTCATAATGCTGTTCGGCCATTAAATCGGACGCGAAAGTTACTTGCATAATACTCCGTTGAAAAAATGATGATTTATCCTTTCTGCAACCTTGTTGAGGCGCCATGAGGCAGTGGTTTTCCGTTATAACGAAGGAACACGTTTTCAGGTTATCAGATAAGCAGATTCAATAGAATAAAGTTGCCGCATGTCTGTTGATCATGTGATTGTGTTTTTTTCTTATTGATCTTAAGTTGTCACTGGTCGGCATCCATTTCAAAAATTATAGTGCCATGGACCTCGGCGAGAATGTCAACACCCCCACGACCCGTCTCCTGACGTTACTAAATGTATCCGCTCTGAAAAGCAGAAAGAGAACACGGGATGAGGACTCGCCAGCGCCCAAGTTAAACAAGCGAAAGACGGTCAGGCTTGCAGAAGATATTACCTCGGACCCAAGCCCCTCGGTATTACACGACAGAACCAACAATGACGCAGATGACGAGGTCGTTGGAGGTGATGAAGAAAATGATAGTGAGGATTTACAAGGTACACTTAATGATCGGTATGGTTCAGAGACGTACTCAAATACACCCTGTCAGACATCACATCGCCATACGAACAGCACTACGGACCAAATACTGATCTTGTATCAGAGGCATCAAGAAGCTCTGTGGATCAGCGACGCTGGACATCTTCGAAGGAGAAAGTTGGCACATTACGGACTGTGTTTAGTTTACGAAATGAAGACATTATCCCTCCATCAAAAAAACTGGTTAAACAAACAGCAGTACGTTGTATCCTATAGTACATCACATAGTTTAATATTTATGGAGTTAATACCAGATCTCAGAGCGTTTAAGAGGCCCATTTCGGGAGCGACAATTGAAGCAGTCGTCAGGTATGCTCAGCGGTATGCCCCACGTCATGATATTGATTTCTCTACACTTCAGATCAGAGGCAGGTACAAGATGATCTACTTTCGATCTTGTCCTCCCACCTTGATCTATATAACCCTGCACTTTCTCTGGAGGATCACCGAAGTGTACGAGATGTCGTTGCACTGCACGCGCTGGACCACATCACAAAGTTTGTTGCTTCCCATATCTGGACTTAACCGTGTTCATAGAAAAACACAGAAAGCGAAGACGAGTTCTGAAAAACAATGAACGTCTCGCACATGCAAAAACGGCCTCAGTCTCGCTCCCAGAGGACGTTCAAGATCAAGGCTTTACTCGACCCTCCGTACTTATTCTTCTCCCGTTTCGCTCGTCGGCTCTCGCTTGGTTGGATGCATTAACCACACATACGCCCTCTCCGGCATATCAAATCGAAAATCACTCCCGTTTCCTATCTGAGTATGCTCTTCCACCTGATGCAGTCGATAAACTGGCAGTCGCAGAACCGGGGACATACCCTCGAGACCATATTGAAACGTTCAAGGGCAATGTCGACGATAATTTCAGAGTCGGAATTAAACTCACAAGGAAAAGTGTTAAATTATTCGCCGATTTCTATGGGTGTGATATTATTCTTGCAAGTCCGCTCGGTTTAAGGATGTCAATCGAAAAAGAAAAGTGCGTGTATTGTCCAAACTCAATGTGATGGTCGATTGTAACTTCTCTTCAGAAGCGCAGACTTTTTGTCGTCGATCGAGATATTGGTGATAGACCAAATGAACGCACTGGCAATGCAAAACTGGGAGCACGTCCAGGTGTGCCCACGTCACGTTTCACATTAATCCCTTTTTTGATTCCGTGCATATCAGTATGTCCTTTCGAACATGAACAACCTGCCAAAAGATTCCCATGACGCAGACTTCTCGCGTATCAAGCCATGGTATCTAGACGGCCAGTAGGTTTCTTCTTAACAATTCATTGTGCATGGTGCTTAATCTTTCCGAGTTCTGTGTACCTTCGACAGTCCATCTTCTTGTCGCCATTTGAGACACCAGAATTGAGAACGCTGTTTAACACTACGCTTAAAAACACTGCAGGGAAGGTGAGAGTCGAAAAAATATGGCCTGCTATACAGGTTCCAGAGTCTATCGACCAAGTAAGCGCCTTTTTAATTGTCCCATGAATTCGGCCTTAACAATACAAAGATGTTTGTTCATTTTGACTGTGCGAACCCTAGGGACGAACCCGAAAAGAGATTCACGTATTTCACCACTCAGGTAATCTCTACGACTTCAACCCTGACTTCTCTCATCTTACGTCATGTTAAGCTACTACCAAGGGTACTCAAATCCGCAGTACAGAGTGCCAACACAGTAATCTTCATACCTTCCTCATTCGATTTCATCCGCGTGCATAACTACTTCCGGAAGCAGTCTTCTCTGAGCTTCGCTGTACTTTCTGAGTGAGCTCCGCATTAAAGAAAACCCGAGGACGCTAGCTAACTACATGTAGATACTCTACCAACCAAGACATTTCTCGAGCACGGGAAAGTTTTTTCTCCGGTAAAAAAGCATTTTTACTCGTTAGCGAACGGTTCCATTTTTACCGCAGGTATGTCACTCAAACATTTGCAAAATTCAGGTTTCACAGCGGGTCCTGTATCTGCAGATACAAGATCAGAGGCATCCGGAATCTCATTTTCTACGGTCCTCCAGAACACCCTCAGTTCTTCTCCGAGTTCCTGTCTTTCCCATTCCTTGACGATGGTGTGGAAGCCTCTGATGTCATGTCAAAAATAATTTATTCCAAGTATGATAAGTTCAGGCTAGAAAGAGTTGTTGGGACAAAAGGTGTAAAAGGTCTTTTGGAAGGTCTCCTGTAGTTTTAGAGCGATGCTGCCTTATTGCACTACCGCAAGCGTGGGTCCTGTCGCTCTTGTCTTTAGCCTCTGATGATACCAGTTAAGGTGTTGCAGGTAGTGAAAAAGGAATGTCCGAACCCGTATTGATGGGCACTAAAGTATTTCGTTGGTGGAACCTTCACTGAAACGAAGCTTGGTTTCCCTCAAACCTTTATAACTAGCTCGCCTCGTGGATTGAACCGTCAATTCTTCTGAAAAACTTCGGGACTGGATTTCACTTTTACGACGTGCTTGGAGATCTGTAATTGTTGGCATGATCATCCCCAGTGCACGCAGGATGTGTTAGCTGGCTATCCCGGCGTGTACTTTCCGTAGCGCATACTAGTACGTACTGGCATGTGGTGAACATTCGGATGTCATGGCAAAGTTCATTACTACATATGCCAACCTACAACATGCGAAGGGTAAATCATCTTGCCGTACATTGTAGTAGTTAGAAACAAGTTTCGTCATTTGCTAAACATATTATCGTATGCGGATCACCGCAGGCTTGAAATCCTGCCATCGTTCCTGATTGATTGGGTGTTCTGCTTCCTGGGACACGTCTAGGTTCTCCGGTGGGGCCACTTGTGACCGCGTAGCTTCGGCACTGAAAACAATCGTTCTCTGAAACAGAATTATGATTTACAGGCAGTTATTCAATTTAAATAGTGCTCACCAAACTACCGTCATAACGGCCTCCTGGGACCCTCCGAGTTTCCCGAAGGAGCAAGCGCCGATGCAACCTACAAGTTACGTTGTTAAGTTCGTCACGTCTATCATTTGTTGAATGCATTCGGTGACTGACGAGACCAACATGGAGTTCCCTATGACTGTAACCATACGCAGGTCAGTTTACTTAACGTAAAGTATTTCATGTCATTACCATTAGGCCACATCAACCATGCTCCAAACCACACATCTACGTCATTTCAGTCCAGCTTTGATGCGGTCCCAATATACTCACAATTCTTTTTCAAGCCTAGAAACTTGAAGCTAGTTAGAGAATCTTCATTCGAGGAGAGATATGGGCGGTAAAGTTCTTACTAATATTATCACCGTAACGGCGAGCAAACTAACGAACATCACTGATGGAAACGCCTCACGAGAGAGTTAAATACCTGGTGATCAGAGCAGTTTCTGTGGGGGTGTCATCAATAAGTGCATTCACCGAAAGCGTTTCCTAACCTACCGATAGTCCAATAAATCAATCGGTCGATCATTGTCGTTGTGCTATGACTAGTAGATGTTAGGAATAGTAGGCAAGATGTTTGGATGGTCATACTCTATGATGTCAGAGCCTTGCTTCTTTTTCAAATTCCAGGCAATACTAGCGGTGGTGATCCAATCGCAGACTGCGCGTGCGCTGAAAGCAAGCATGATAAGCAGACTTTGGCTGTCTTCAAACTGTGTGAGGTCCGTCATAGAAATCGCCCTTGCTACGAGAGTCAATGTCGAAATTTGCGCAACCACGGAAAACGTTTGGCAAAGAATAGGTAAGAAAAGATTTCCAGCCAACTTCCAAAGTCGAAATGAATAAAATGACTGATATTTACCCGTAAGCACCAAATAATGAATACGTTGAAAATCCCTTGCCTGCACAATGGATACGGTAAAGCTGCTCAACAGAATGACCAAGTCTGCCGCTAAAGGAAAAACATTGAGTTGAGACGGGTCGCCATAGGTGCTGACGGTCATTGTCCACAACGTTGACATTACGCAGACGAAGTGGCCTAACTGAAACAAGCTGTAGAGCATGTATCAATATTCGAAGGAACAAAGTCACACATAGGGCGCACAGGACTGCAGATACCTAATCATACGCATAATTGATAAAATCAATATGGATTGTGCCAGATGCAAGCGACTCACAGTTGCTTTCAAGGCGAAGCCATCGCTCGTGAACCTCGCAAAATACATGTAGGACTGGCAGACGAGGCAGCCGAACAATGCACCGCTCAAAAGCCCAAAGACTTGCATGGGTCCAATGACGAGACTTGCATCAAAATCGTTCGTGGATCCTTCTAGTCTATTCATCGTGCCCATACTACAAAGTAACGCAATGTTATAGGAGAGTTTTAGCATGATCGGTACATGTGACTCACGAAAGCGTCGAGTAGATGGAAATATGGGAGCCAGATGAATGCCACAAAAGTTCCGTGACTGCAAACTTGCAGAAGTATGATGGAGGTGTTATAAGTAGCCTCAAGATCAACTAATCATGTGTGAAATGTATACGGCAATGCACTTGAGGCTAAGCCTCAATCACCGAAATATTTTCCTAGGGAACGATATCACTAACACAGCCCACGACTGATCGCCTATCTGATGGCTACTTGTACTTACAGCGGCTTAACAATGGATGTAGTGCTCAAGACTACTATCTTCAGTAGAAAGGAGTGGCGTTCGTAGCACGAATCTAGAGTAATTATCAGTAGTACTATACGCTATAGCTGGGCGACGCGACTGCATCATTTGTCAAAATTTCGTACCGTAGGTTCTCTAGCCTCGCCAATTGATTTATCGAGTCTTCTCAAAAATACCTTTTTCACTGTTGCGGTGTGCTCGGAGATGCCGCATGCGTAACGCGTGGGTCATTGGCGTGTTTATGGCGGCAGTATTGTATATCCCAACTCCCGCGTTCCCTGGAATAGGGTTTTCAGATACAAAGATTCCAAACGTTCAGGTACTTATTGCCTATACGCCGATACGTGGGACTGTTTGGAAAAACTCAATTACAGTAGGTGAATGCGTGATTATCATGGATAGTCACGGTGCCAAGAAAAATTTGTATTACGTAAGATTTTTGGGCGGAGCACACACAGAAATACTTAGTATGTCATAGACTGATAAAAATGTACAACACGGGAAATGGAATACAATGAGTGGGTGGCTGAATGCTAATAACTTGAATAACAAGGAGTTTCTTCAGTTGAGGGAGTTGGAGTTTTGGCTGCAGCCTTGATTAGTTTTTGCCGGAAAGTGCAGACAAGGATATCCGGATCGAAGAGTGAGATAATAGTCAATTGCAAGAAAAAGACGAAATGAATGTGCATGAGATACATGGCATGGTCAATGCTGGAATAGGAATTGTATAAACGCATCACGAACATTATATTTGCGTACATTTATACTTACCATATGCACCCTCTCTATTTCCTTCTATTGTTCAGGCTCAAGAGAAAACATATATCAGCATCCCACATCAAGAAGGGTATGAAAATGGAAAAGCTGAATAATACTGTGAGCAGGACGTCTCCCGTAACAGACTCGGACATATATCAAGATCTCTAAGTGCTGCCTTTATGCGATCTTACCCAGGAGTCTACCTTGCTCTTGTCCTCAACGAGTCCATGTTCGGCCTTCAAATGCCGACGAAGATCATATGCGCGAGCTAAGATGTGATCGCAGTGCACTGAAGAACCAGAAAGCGGAGTTTCCGGAGGTAATAACAGTAGGTCTTCGACGTTGGGGTATGGACACCGTATGGTTTTTGACGTAGGCATGCGACTGCGGAGGGAGTAAGCATGTCCGGTGATGCGATCGATGCTCAAGTGCGCGGCCGACTCTACCGGTTCGTTATCGGGACAATCGCTATTGGCTTCTGTAGACGTGGCCCCGTCTGACTCGGACGAATCTGTAACAGATTGATCGCTCTTCGTGCCATGGATCTTGGCCAGATGCCTTTCGAGGAGCTTTTTGTAGCCAAAGGCGCTGGAACAATGTTGATGTGGGCAGACATGATTTCTGTGGCCGAGGTGAATCACATTGTTGTGCGTTGTGAGGGCTTTCATCTGTGCATAACGTTAGAATTGATTGAAAAGAAACAACCGTCGATGATCATACAGATTTGAATTCTTTCCCGCATTTGTCGCATTTCCAGTCTCTGCCCACTTCTCCACCGCGTCTACGTTTGCGAGGTAAGTCCGTTGCTTCTGATGGTTCTACGTTTGCTAGAACGGCTTCTAGCTCTTGTTGTTCGTGTAATTTCTGATGAGCGCGCAAATTGTGTTGCGAAGCGAAGGTTCGTCCGTTACATGAGGGATGCATGCACGTTGGAGGATGGGCCTCACGTATATGAGCCTGGAGGGACGTCCATGTTGGGTAATATACAGGGTCAGTGTTGGATGAAGGTAAACAGTTTGGGTGTGCACACGTGTAGCGTTTATCTAAATGAATGATAAATCATCATGCACATGGACGTGAACGTGTGCGAACCATCATGGGTTTTGACGTGACCTTTAAGTTTTTGGTTCGTATCGAATGACTTGGTGCACTCCGGGTGTGTGCACATGTAAGGTTTCGTACCTGGGGGTGCGTGTGCTTGGCAGGTATGAGATCGCAGCTGATGGTGCTTGGCAAATACCTCGTCGCAGCCCTCTACCGCGCACTGAGAAGACACAATTAGTGCAGATGACATGAATAGCGGAGATAGCACCTACAACATACGACTTGGCCCCACTGTGCGTATTCTCGTGCACATGGAGGTGCTGGAGGGTCCAGAACCGTTTCTGACAGGTTGCCGACTCCGTACATACATAAGGGCGTTCTGACTCGGGGAGATGGCTTTTTGCATGTGCTTGAAGGTGGGATTCGCGCAGATAAGATTTTTGACAAGTCGTGCAGACGTAGGGACGCTGTTTGGGCCGATTAACACACAGTGTGCGTAAAGTGACACTAGACTTGCCTCACCTCTCCTGTATGGGACCTTACGTGCTCTGCTAGCCTACAAGCTTTCGAGTAAGACTTTGTGCATCCAGAATATGTGCAAGGATGGCGGGCTTTCTTTGAGGAAGGCTCTGGGGTGTCATGGACGGCGAGATTTGCAGTTGAAGTCGATGGCTCGGGTTGTGGACTCGCAGAGATGTGTAAAACATATTTAGTCACGGTGGCCTTGCGCTTCCCAAGAACTGCCGTCGATGACAACGAGAGCAACATTAATATTATGTAATTTGATTAGCCCACTGATAAGCACAGTAAGTTCATATGGTATGGAAAGCCAGACCACCGTGCTCTGCTTCTAGTAGTACCTCTCAGAACCTTCCTAGTAAGGTAAGTAGCTTCTATTGACCACCTTGTGCGACTCGCGACTGTTTGAAAAACTAAAAATTTATTGACCTTCAGTTATTTAATGGGTGTACAGGCCTGTAGCTTCAGAAATATACCAGACAATGAATAATTTGTGCCTGCGAAGCATAAACCATGCCAAAACGCAATGATGGCTTCCAGATTTAGAAGTTTTGGCTCAGACAAATGTTCCACCTTGGTCACGGTGAACAGTGATCGCAAGACACACCTTCTATGTGCCCCCGATAGCAAAGAACGTCCATAGGACTCTTTACCTGCAAAGTTCTTCTTGATCGCGAGTGCATTTTAAAATCGTTAGATACTCTGTGCAGTGGTCCATAGATCAGCGCCTGATATCGCAGACACGTCTACAGACACCAATCCACCCAATATGCAATCGACTAAGCCCGAAGAGGAACCACATAAAACTTGCGGCAGCCTTACGGGTCACAACACCCAATATAATTAGTGTTTCAACTTTCGGACGCATGACTCACCATGGAGCAAATATTAATGTTGCGATAACAATTTGGACAGGGGCCAAGACCAGTTCAGATGAATATCTAAAAAAACTATTCATCAGTGACAAGGTGTCTTGCTTGGAAAAAAATGTTGTTATCGGCAGGTTTTGAACCTACACAATCCAAGAGAAACAGATTTTAAGTCTGTTGTAGCGACCACCAGGCTAGACCAGTTACGGTGAAGGTCTAAAGAAAAGCATCCATGAGTGAATATCAAGGTGTGTTCCGATAAAAAACCCCGAAGTCGGCAGGTTTCAGACCTGAGAAACAGATTTTGATTCTGTTGTTGTAGCAACCACCAGGCTAGACCAGTTGCGGTGAACTTCCAAAGAAACTACCGATGAGTGAATATCAAAGTGTATTCTGATAAAAAAAAGCCTCAGCAGGTTTTGATCCTGCACAGTCCAAGAGAAACATATTTGGATTATGTTGTAGCAACCATCAGATTGGCTAAGACGGATTATGTTGTGCTGGTAAAGAAACCATCCACTAGTGAATGTCAATTGGGTGTATTCCGATAAACAAAACACATCGTCAGCAGGTTTGAAACCTACGGTCCAAGAGAAACAGATTTTGATTCTGTTGTAGCGACCACCGGGCTAGACCAGTTGCGGTGAACTTCCAAAGAAACCATCCACGAGTGAATGTCAAGGTGTTCCGATAGAAAAATGTCGTCGTCGGCAGGTTTCGAACCTGGACAATGCAAGAGCAACAGATTTTGATTCTGTCGTAGCAACTACCAGACTAGACTGGTTGCTGTGAACTTCCAAAGAAACCATCCACGAGTGAATGTCGAGGTGTGTTCCGATACAAAAAACCTTATCGTTGGCAGGTTTCAAGCCTGCACATCGGAAGAGAAACAGATTTTGAGTCTGTTCTGGCAACCATCTGGCTAAGGCCAGTTATGATGAACTTCTAAATAAATCATCCATGAACGAATGCCAAAGCGTGTTCAAATAGAAAACTGTAGTTCAGCAGGTTTCGAACCTGTACAATCCAAGTGAAACAGATTGTGATTCTGTTGTGGCAACCACCTGGCTAAGACCCGTTAAGATGGCCTTCTAAAAAAAGCATCCATGAGTGAATGTCGTGTGTTCCGACAGAAAAAAAAACTTGTCGTCGGCAGGTTTCAAACCTGCACAATGGAAGAGAAACAGATTTTGATTCTGTTATGGCAACCACCTAGCTAAGACCAGTTACAATGATCTTCCAAAGAAACCGTCCATGAACGAATGCCAAAGTGTGTTCCAATAGAAAAAGATTGTAGTTCAGCAGGTTTTGAACCCGCGTAGTTCAAGAGAAACGCATTTTGATTCTGTTGTGGTAAACACACTGGCCAGGTTAATCTTCCACTTGGCGACCCACAAGACTTCCCAGGTTGAAAACGGGGACCCTGATTGACACGGCCCAAAAAACATGACATGGACAAAGTTCGAGTCTGAACGTCTATGAGACAATACAAATGTCCCGACGATGGATGAAGACTGAGATAATTCTGATTCGCCATCATAAGCAGCAGGTTCAATATATTTGACATTACCACTGAGGATACATGGAGTTTCTAGAAACACAGAAGGTAATCAGCAAATACTAAAAAACGAGGACAATGAGACACTGTCACCACCTTGAATGCCAGACATGGAGGATTGGAGACGGGAGTATCATCTTCCCACAAGTGAGGGCCATGGCCACGCAGCAATCTAGTCCATCGGAGATGGACGGCGGAGAGGGAACAGAGACTCGAGACTCTTACTGAGTCGGATGTAGTGGAGATATCATATAAAATTAAATTGAAACATAGACAGTTGCATGAATCAACGATTCAGAATCGAGTGAATCGACTCCACTGGGAGCCGATTTCACTCGATTCCGAATCGGACCTCAAAATCGTTTACAGAATCACCTGACTGAATCGTCATTCGAATCGTTAACTTTGACTGTCCCTACTAAGTAATTATAAACTGCCGCTTTGGGCGAAACCGAGCTAATGGGAAAACTATTTAGTGCTCCTATATTGTATTTATCGTGGCCCCGATTCGTGGGTATTTGTATGATAAATAATAAAATCGTAGAGTAAAGGCGCGAATCCGGAGGTCTATAAGAGAATTTTGCCCGATCTCCTACCAAGGTGGTAATAGGCTGTGCGTGCATAATCACGGATTGTACAAATGTCGCGTGATGAACATGTGAGGGAGATCAGAATGAGCCATATCGACGAGATCGGGCATGAGGCATAGTACAGACATCTGTCAGAGATCCTGCAGATATTTGAATGTGCTATTTCTGTTTATACAATGCTAATTACAAAATTCCATGCCTGCGACGACCCAATCAGCGATGACTGGTTGCTCAAACATTCAAGCTTGCATGTTATCTATCTGTGCGGCCATTTGATACTTGAAACGAAACATAATTGACATTCGAGACGTATTATAACAAGTGGGGGCACAACAGCGATGAAGTATGCCATAACGTTGATGGCTCTTTACCTATGCTGCGAGTCAACCATCCGTACAAATCCGTATGCTGCTTTGTGTTGGAAAAACGATCCCTTGTATATTTTGGCAATTCCATATTAGTTGGTGATGGCATTAGTGAACGGGGTTGTGGCAAAACCGACCCCCAAGTCGACATTTAACACAGTGTAGAAGCGCTGCATAAATGTGTAGCCAGCAATAAAGCCAATCCCAGGGCCAGTGGCCATGCCCAGGTTGGTAATGATGAGATATATGCCATCGATCTCAGCACCACTCATCCTGTAGTTGAGAGAAGGAGGCCAGATTTGCGCGTTAGGGATGAGAGTGAGGGTTTGCTGTGCAAAATGGTGAACAAGGGGTGCGAACTCTGACGGAAATGACATACGTGGCTCATATGGAATTTCAATGGCTGTAGGTCACTGTACTTGTCAGGGGTAATACGGAGAAGACCAGTCGGCTGATCGAAAGTAGCGCCGGTTGCAGCCTGGTACCTGAGATAGGCATCTATCGAACGCTCATTAGACCATTATTACTCGCTGCACTCTAAATACACACCGGGGGCAATTTTAATAAAGGCAGTGCCAGTATCGATGATACCAGCAGTGGGGAACGAGATGACCGTGTTGCCGTAAGTGATGCTCTGATCGATACCCCAGTAGCTCGCTGAGGGGGAAGCCCTGGTGATAGGACTGAAACAACAAAATTACTAAGAGTCTGGATTTATCTAGGAGCTGAGGTAGCTTTACGTGTATACAATGTTACCAGTGCACTTGGTATGGTCAGGTTCACCAAAGGAGAGCTCTCCAATATCAGTGGTGGGCCAGAAAAAGATACCAACAATGTTATGATCAATGGCGCGTGCGTTAACCAGGCAGTCAGTAAAAGTCGGGTACGTGACATCTGGGTGACCTGTCAGGGTGTTAACTGTCAAATATTGAGGTCCGAGGCCAAGGATGCCGTCATATCCGACATTGCTTGATGTAGAAGCAACAGCGAGGTCGTAGTTGGGGATGGTGAGCCCTCCACCGAGAGTGACGGTATCTCGGAAGATAGTGCCTATAGATAATTGTAGGTATTTTCAATATTGTCAACTTATGATATTGTTGTATGTCATACCAGAGAAGGAGGCCATCTGACTCCCCGCAGTACCATAGGTTACCCCTACACCCTGTCCGGTGTAGACACCAGTTTCGCCGTATGGACTGCGCGCGCGAATCCATGTGACCGCGCTACCGGTGTCGACAAGCACGTTGTCTTCAATAATATATTAATAGTCGCATATTTTCTCAGTGTTGAACTAACAGATCCTGGAGGGGCTGCCAACGCTAAGTGCTACGGTGTATTCACCACCACTGGCGAATAGCATGAAAATGCTTTCAGCAGATCGGCCATGCGTATTGTAGTCCTTGAAGGCCGCTACACGAGCTTTATCGTCTTGCACGAGGTCAATAGTACCATTGGAGAAGTTCAGTCTCCTGGTAAGAGGGAGGGTGATGGTGGAATTGCGAACTTCAACGGGCGATCCCGTGATCGACAAAGCCAGGAGAAGAGTCAACAAGGATTCAGTGAGGAACATGACTTATTGGAAGTAATATCATACTCAGTAGCCCATTATATACTTCAAGTTATGTGCCAGCGAACGCGATGACCGTGACACGTACCATATTGAAATGTCGCCCTCGAAAAAGCAATGACGAGGTAGTTCAGATCCGAGTCAGATCATGGTTGCAAGAATTTGACCTCTCGATAAAATGCGGTAAGAGACAAATAATGTTCATTTCCATAGAGATGCCACCTACCATGGATGTAGCAAGCGTCGATGAGCGCTGAGGAGAGCGGCTGTAATATTCACATTGCTTTGTCAGATGCAAATGACACGTAAAATCTTCGCCCGTTACGTCGCGTTAATGACGTAGCGTTGATGGCCATCAGGAAACCGACGTGAAAATGATAAAATGATATAAAGCTTTATCTAGTCTAAAATACATATAATAACTATCATAATTGTAGTCCAAATAAAAAAGCTTTGAATACCTGGACTAAGTCGGATGGAAACCACCTAATATAAAATCTTGATAGTCAGTTTGCAATTAGCTATCAAGTTGGCAGATATCCACCAACCATAGTAAAGCTTTAGAAGCCTAGAGTGCTTTGGACAAACTCACCAAGGACTCAAGGGTGCTGAATACTATAAATGATCATGATAGTTTATTTTCAAAAATCAACTTGTATTGACAAATGTATGCATGCACTACAAAGTGGTATATAGTGGGTCATGTAACGAGAAAGGAGGAAGGAAAGTGATACTTCGGGTGGACTATGGACTAATATGAAGGAGGAACTACCAAAGAGCCAAGGGAGCAGCAACAAGTCAGGAAGGGGGTCCACCAACAAGCCAGGGAGAAGGGTCCACCAACAAGCCAGCAGGGAGGATCCACTAATGAGCCAGGGTGTGTCCACCAACAGCCAGGGAGGGTCCACCAATGAGTCCAGAAAGAGGGTCCACCAACAAGTCCAGAAAGAGGGTCCACCAACAAGTCCAGAAAGAGGGTCCACCAACAAGATGGGAGGGTCCACCAACAAGATGGGAGGGTCCACCAATGAGCCCAGAAAGAGGGTCCACCAACGAGCCAGGGAAGAGGGCCTACCAAAGAAGGCAAAGGGGAAGGGACCATGATGGAGCCAGGGAAGGAAGAATAGGGGAGTTCAAAGTTAAATGCCCAATGCCCAAGCCCAACACCTAACGCCCAACCTTGTGACCGAAATGAGTATACCTAGAATAAATAGAAGTAAATAGGGAATAAAACCACTGGTGAGATAAGCTAAACCTTCTTTTGGCTCATGCCTGATGAGTCTGAACCTGAACCTCACTATATTCTGTACCTAAAGTCAAAACCTACCTAGTTTCACCTATACCACTCTGGACTTTCATGTAGCAAGTTATAAGGGACCTGTAGACACTATTCCATACCATCCTGTAGAAGGGGGATCGCCCCAGATACTTGGTCCCTGTCTAACAAGCCATAGGCAGGCAATTTTATAATCCATTCATTATCATTGCGCAAAACACTATCCTCATCATCATATCAACCCTCCCATCACATCTATAACAACCCAAAGCACTTGCACTGTTTTATTATCCTCTCAGTCATTACCAACCCACAGATCCAAAATTCCTGTGCATTGGACATTGCATATAGCCATCAGATTTTCCTGTAGAGCTTTGGACTTTTGAGTCCCATACAGTGCGCACTTTCTTTTACCTCAGTAGACAGCAGATCCCTCAGGTCAAATGTACTTGTCCTACAAGTGTAGCAGCTAGGCAAGACACTCAACATATACTAGCATAGGTGGTAGTTCACTATCATACTAGCTAGATTGTAGTCTTTACAGCGTGATACTGCTATAAGATGTTGCCAATGATAGCAGTAGCATTGCCGTTGACAGCACTGTGAATACCGTGGATGCTGATGCTAAGCATGCTGAGTAGGATGGATACCGGTGATGCTGATGATACCAATGATACCAAGAGAAGTGCTAATGATGAGCAGTATGATAGCATGTATTGATAACTATGATAGCACTGTATGCCAAGGGGCAATAATGAGCAATGGCGTGAAAATGGTGAAACCGATGTTTAGCAGCAGTAGCAGTGAGGATAGCGATGATAGCATTGATAGCAATAGGTAGGGTAATGATAGTGTCAAGGACAAGGACCATCAAAGAACTCTTAGAGATATTGGATTTCAAAGAAGATGTATTTTGTATAGTGATAGTGATAGCAGTACAGGAATCCTATCAAATGAGTGATATGATATAAGAAAATGATTGTAAGTGACTTCTCCTATAGCTGTATGGTAGAAGGGGAGTGTCAAACAGAAAAGAAGTCAGCTGTCTTTTATCATACATTGTAAATATGCAGAATCAATAGGCGAGAATAGTAGCGAGTATGTGAGACTTAGCCATAGTAATATGTAATGGTGCAGCATGTGCTGCAGCACATGTTCTACATGTAATAAACCTTGCCATGTGATTAGCAGTGGTAGATGGGAATGTACTACACACCAAATGGAACTAGTTGGCATGGCATGAGCATTCGATGGGCATCAGTTCATGGAATGTGTCTCAGTACTGCAGCACGGTAGTCTGGCAAGGGTGTGGTAACCTCAGTAACTGTTTATATTGATAGCGTTAGGGTTAGGGGTGGTCGCACTATGCGGTATAGGGGCTAGACGATAATGGAAATAGACCTATGCCAGGCTAGCGCCAGCTGGACTGTCACAATGGTCTGTGAAGAATGCGTCTTGGAGCATTGAGTACTTTTTGCATTGTAGATGAGCTTCCCACTCAGCTTGGTTGTGCTGGTGTGGGTGGAGAGTGTAGTTCTGACAAGTTTCAATGTCAAATTCGAGGATGGCCCAAAAATTCTTGTGAACAGCTTCATCCTTCAAAAGGAGTGAAAAATGGTTGGTCCAGCATTTGAGCGAGGCTGTTGTGACAGTTTAGCTGGTGCTAGCCTCACATAGGTCCATTTCCATTATTGTCTAGCCCCTATACCACATAGCACAACCACCCCTAACCCTAACACTATCGATATAAACAGTTACTGAGGTTACCACACCCTTGCCAGACTACCATGCTGCAGTACCGAGCCACGTTCAACAAGCCGATGCCCATTGAATGCCCATGCCATGCCAACTAGTTCCATTTGGTGCATAGTATATTCCCATCTACCACTGCTAATCCCACAGCAAGCCTTATTACATGTAGAACACATGCCACAGCACATGCTGCACTATTACATATTGCTATGGCTAAGTCTTGCATACTCACTACTATTCTCACCTATCAATTCCACATACTTACAATGTATGATAAAAGACTGCTGACTTCTCCTCCATTAGACACTCCCCTTCTACCATACAGTGGTAGGAGAAGTCACTTACAATCATTTTCTTATATCATATCATTCATTTGACAGGATTCCCGTACCGCTACCACTATCGCTATACAGAAATACATCTTCTTTGAAATCCAAATATCTCTAAAGAATTCTTTGACAGTCTTTGCCCTCAATGCTACCCTCACTGCTATCTTCACTAAGCATCAGTATCATCATCATCACACCATTGCTCTTCACTGTCCCTCGGCATACAGCACTATCATAGTTATCAGTACGCGCTATCATACCACTCATCATTAGCACTTCCCATGGTATCATCAATATCATCGGTATCAGCCTTTCTCAGTATGCTTAGCATCAGCATCTACGGTCTCTACAGCGCTATCGGTGGCAATGCTACCACTATCATCAGCAACATCTAATAGCAGTATCATGTGTTTCATAGGTGGCAGTTTGCTATCATACTAGCTAGATTGTAGTCTTTACACTGTGTCACCCACATCCATGATCCAGGTGATGTACCACTGGTAAGCTTCTTGCCAGGTAAGGGTGTCAAGGCTGAGCTCACTCTCAAATTGTGAGAGATCAAGAAGATGGTGTGATACTCTGCCAATGTGGATCTTGGTACACTTGAGGGAATGGCCCTCCTGATGTAAATGTTCAGTATTCTCAGCAGAAAACAAAATGAGAGGGCAATATTGTCCGGCATCAGTGAGATCCTGAATGAAGGAGTGAATGCTGAAGTTGTAAGTAGAGTTGATAGTGCCAGAAGATATGGCCTCCTTGGAGCTGTCAAAAAGAACTTTGGCCACAGCAGAGACATTAGGGCATGAGGAAGTCGAAGCTTGTGTTGGCATGATAGAGTTTAATAAAGCCAAGCCTTGGGCCTGAGAAGCCAGGGAAAGCTGTGCAAAGGCAGTGACCCAATGATGGAGCTTGTTAGCAGGTACATTGGGGTTGGGGGGAAGAGGAAGAATAGGCTCATCTGCAGGGACATTAAGATCCCTGGCATTGCAATGATTTTGCAGGATGAGGTTATCAGTGATGCGACATGCATTTTCTGCAACAGTTTGATCATATGATAAGGTAGGTACAGCAGATGCAGGATTTGCCGAAGAGGATGCAGTAGATGCACTGATGTTAGTAGAAGACATTGTATGGTAAGAGAAGGTCGAAAAAATCAACGCATGTCACACAGGAAGATGAGGTTGAGAAGAGAAAAACGAGGCAACCGAGAATCTTCGAAGTCCCATCTTAAGAGGGATGCACGGACCACTGTGCTTTGCTATCGAGGAAGCACTGTGGGGGAGAATCTCCACATGGCAACGCTACGAAGGCCCGGCTTCACCCGTCAACGCTCGCAGGCTCGCGATCCGTTGTGGAGTGACCACCACTGTAGTAAATAGAAGTAAATAGGGAATGAAACCACTGATAGCTAAACTTTGTCACCGAAATCTTCATCGACTTGTCTCCCAGTATTTCTGAACCTTTTCACGCCTAAACCTCCTCATGTGCTATTCTCAACTCAAATATTGTCTTATATTTTATTTGTAGCAACTTTTTTTCTCTATAAATCTCATTAGAATTTTACTCAGTGCCAAAGCAAAATCAGGCCCATTAAGCACCAAACATGTCGTTATAATGATAAGCCTCATAAGATGCACAAAGGTTTTGACTTTAGGTACAGAATATAGTGAGGTTCAGACTCATCAGGCATGGAAATACTGAGACAAGCCGAAAGGTTTCACCTGTGATTCGCGATGGCAGATGTCCCGTAGAAGCGTATGCCTTATATGGTGTGTCGGGAGAAGCATGAAATTAAGCACGGTTGTCTGGCTTTCTATACGTCTTAGCCAGATGGTTGCTACAACATAATCAAAATATGTTTCTCTTGGAGTGTGCAGTATCGAAACCTGCTGACGCCGAGCTTTTTTCTATCAGAACACACCTTGATATTCACTCATCGATAGTTTCCTTAGCAGTTCACTGCAACTGGTCTAGCCTGGTGGTTGCTACAACAGAATCAAAATCTGTTTCTCTTAAACTGCAGGTTTGAAACCTGCCGACGACAAAGTTTTTCATCGGAACACACCTTGACATTCACTCATGGGATGCTTTCTTTGGAAATTCACCGCAACTGGTCTAGCCTGGTGGTTGCTACAACAGACTGCAAATCTGTTTCTCCTTGGTTGTGTAGGTTCGAAACCTGCTTATAACAACATTTTTTTCCAAGCAGAACCCACTCTTCACTGGTCTTAGGCCCTGTCCAAATTATTGTCGCAACATTAATATTTGCTCCATGGCGAGTCATACCTTCGGACACGTTCGAAACACTAATTATATTGGGTGCCGCAGGTTTTATGGAGTTCCTCTTCCGGCTTAGTTGATTGCATATTGGATTGATTGGTGTCTGTAGACGTGTCTGCAATATCAGATGCTGATCTGTGAACCACTGCACAGAGTATCTGCAATGATTTTAGAATGCACTGGCGATCAAGAAGAACTTTGCAGGCAAAGAGACCTATGGACATTCTTTGCTGTCGGGGCACATAGAATGTGTCTAAATCATTGCGATCACTGTTCACCGTGACCAAGGTGGAACATCTGTCTGAGCCAAACTTTCTAGATCTGGAAGCCATCATTTGCGTTTTGGCATGGTTTATGCTTCGCAGGCACAAATTATTTCATCGTCTGCTTTCACAAGGTATATTTCTTGCAGCCGAAGCTCCAGGCCTACACACGCATCAAATAACTAAAGGTCAATAAATTTTGAATTTTCGAACAGTCGCGAGTCGCACAAGGTGTTCGGAGGTCAATAGAAGCTAAGCATTTACCTTACTAGGAAGGTTCTAAGAATTAAAAGCCTTGGAAGTAGAGCACGGTGGTCTGGCTTTCCATATGAATAGAATGAAAGAGGTGTGAAAGGTCTTTCGGAAGGTTTCCTATGGCGTAGTACTTTTGAATTCAGAGCTTACTGCACTGCCGCAGGCGTGTGTGATGTGACCCACGGGCAACCACGTCAATCTCTTCGACAAACCCTGTAGGTGTGATTCCTTTATCGACCTTCTCCAGCTCATTCCAATCAATAATATCTCCCTTGAAA
>MU173090.1:61023-76217 GCA_016695475.1 Suillus decipiens | reverse complement strand
AAAAATATCAATGAGGATGAATGATCAACACATGTGTATAGGTTAGGAAACTTACTCTCTCCACACGCTCGGACTACAACGTCAATCTCGGACCCAGCGCTGCCAACATCAACATCAAGTTGCTCAAGCCCTAGATCAAGAAGGTTGAGAGCCGCAATGTGGCTTGACAGTGCTTCATCATGCGAGGCGTCATCAGAGTGAGATGGGAGGAATAGGCTAGTAAGAATCAGCGCCAGAACAGGGAAATCAACTCTTCTATGAATTGTTTACTCACCGATCATAAAACAAGGTAGATAGAGCGCCCTCCACCACCTCAACGAGTTCCTTGACCCTGGACTCTTGTTCTCCTTCTGATGCCTCACCTTTCTCTTTCTCGATTTCAATCCGTACATCTCCTTCTAATTCCAGATAAAACTCCTGGAATTTCTCTGCCAATTCTTCGGGGCAATCATTCCCTGCATCGATATTGACAGCCCATGTTCCATATTTACTTGGGCTTGCACCGATATCGTGAAGTTTCTTCTTCCCAGCAGGACCTCTGACGAACGGAAGTAACGGTGATGCAAAGGATTGTACGCGCTCGATTATCATTGCTGGGACACCAGCCGCTTCAAGAGTTGATGTGAGCTCTGATTTGAGTGCAACAAGGATGTCTCGCATCACATCGTGTCGATATACCGCACGGGAAATACTGAATGCGCTGATGAGAATGGGGTGATCCTCTGGGGGAGGCATTAATGGTGTCTGTACGGGTGGGAGGGAAGCAACAATTGTTGGGGGTGTGGTCGTAGGCTTGACGCCAAACAGAGAAGCGAAAGGCATGGTGATGCGCGAAGGTTGGGTAGCGGGTGTGGGTCGTGGAGGTAGGGGTGGCTTTGGTGGACGAACTTGAATTGGGAGAGAGGCAGTGTATGCTGTGACTGCATATAGTGGGTATCCAGAGTCTGGTAGTATTGAGGGGAGTGGGGGAAGAGATGAGATTGTGATACCGGGGAGCTTTGTTGGCGGGAGTGAGGAGCGAAAGGTCAAATTATCGCTGAATATACGAATTAAGTCAATTTGGTGCTAATTAACAGAAGAGGTGGAGAGAATGAACCTAGATAAATGTCCGCGCAAGCCAGAAAGTGTAACCACTTGAGTATTTTCTTTAGATAAAGGATCGCACATGAGCACATGATCTAACATGAACTCAGGTGTGATCTTCTCCTGTCCTGAGTATTGCTCAAGCGGGAGTAACAGAGATGTCTATAAAACCATTTTGCATGAGCTAAGTTGTCCAATCGATGAAAACGAACGTACCTTGCCCTTGGTAATGGCACCCCATATCTCAGCCCAATCTTCTGTCTCCCCGTCTTGGCTTAGTTTCTCTAAAATAGCCCATCCAAGGGATGAAGTATCGAGACCAATACCCTGTGCTGCGGCCTTGAGGTTCATCATCTGAAGCTTGGTAGTGGCGCCACCCGTGAGTTGGTGCTGCGGAGAGGCTGAGACTGGCGGTTGGGCAGTTGTACTAGTTGTAGGGAGTCTTTGTCTTGGCGTGTATGCTACATACTTTGGTGTCGAGGAAGACTGGGTTTCTGGTGTGGAACTGGGGGAAAGGTTAGATGGACCAGAAGAGAGGAGTGGATGCGTGGCGAGGTTGTCACGAGAGGCAGTCCTGGCAATAGATGCGCCTTGGACACGTCCTATCGAGAAAGCGGGAAAGTTTCCCTCCCGTCGCGTAGTCATTTTCTGATTGATGGGATTGAAACTTGAAGTCTATCCAGATACTGCAGTTGTAGATATTGCTCTTGGCACATGCGAACATTGGTACGATAACTGGTCAACGATCTTCAAAAGAAGCTCAAGTATGTATGTCGGTGAACACTGGTCCAATAACTGGAAATCTGTTGATGTCGACAGCTGCCTTGCGACAGTTGGGAAGAGTTGACAGACACGCGTGAACCGTTCTCAAAACCCTCGCCGAAAATAGTAATTCAGCCCCTATATGGAAATAACGCGCTTCAATCTGGTATTCTGCGCATGAGCCAATTATGATAATTGGTATTCTTTCAAACTCAGTGCTAGACACGATGTCTTCTGCAAGTGGCCTACGACAACCCAAAGAAGCAAACAAAGGGAAAAATGGGTTTCACGAGAGACACATCCCTCTCCATTCTGCTAACCCAGACGACTTGGCCATTAGCAGGCACCACTTCGCTCAGTACGTCCTTGCGTCCAAGGGGTCTTATAATGGTCCTTCGTAAGTTTCTTCTTCTCTGTATCTTGGTTTAGGTTGTTGAGCTTCTGCAGGTTGAAGGAACTCAAAGCCACTCCGAACGTAGCACCAGTAGACACGCTAAAAATTGTCGAAGACAAGATAACGGAGCTGAGGAGGCAGCATCAAGAAGATATTGAACTTCTTACTGCATTCCAGGCCGCAGAATACCGCCAAGAAGTCCTTAGCAGGTATAACTGCATCGATGATTCAATAATGGGAGTAGATACAGAAGACTTGATCCAGGTTGATTATCTCGCTGCCATTAATGTACGTCTTTGTTTGTTTGCAACTTTGGATGAGTTTGACGATGTTCTGAAGGAGCTGTATAACGATGCCCGCCCTATGAAGCGCTTCCAGCACGATATGGACGACGCGTTGTCTCAGATCCGCTACAACTACCTCAAATCCCTCCTCCCGCTCCTTACTCAGCGCCGCACATTGAAATCGCGGGAAGCTCGCATTCGGAGACAGCGTGACATGCAGTTCCCGCGGAGTATTGAAGAATATCACAATATCCCGGAACGTGACATTCAGCTGCGTATTGCGCGATTCCTTCAGCTGTCGACCTCTGAGCAGGAGAAGATGATGAGTGATTATGGTTGGGCGTGGAGAATGGTAACTCCACTAATCTCAGCGTTCAAGACAAATGTAAGCCATATTCCAAAGTCAAGAACGTTAATGCTGATGTTAATTTGCAGGAAGGATTCAAGAACGAGATATTGGAGTCAGTCAAAGATGCGCAAGCTTCGGATCCTCGACGTCGGCCAACAACGACCCCCGGGTAGCTATAACTTGCATATCATTGCACTATCTTGGTATCACGATCAAGATGAGGTTGTCCTATGTCCCTGTCTGATTTATTCAATCAAAGCAGTCTTTTCACTTAGATTTGGGTATGTTGCAATGTAACTGTGTTTAGTATGGATCACACCATATTGAAATAGATTTTAATGGAAGCACCTACTTCCTTCAGGCTGTTTTCCCGGGGTCAGCAATTCATCTCGATATAGGGATCCGTTCCTCTGACAACTATCGTCAAATAATATTCTCATTATGCGAAATGTTCATCTAATGTGCACTAGTCTTGTTAAAGAACCACGACCCGCACAGATAAGTACGGGGGGAGGCATTGGGAATCATTCATGATCTAATTGTATTACGGATGCTGAGGCAAATAAAAGGAATGCCCATTTCAACATATCAGTTACTCAATAAAACCAATCCAGGAACTATGGTTGACCGTTTGTGTGCTGAATGGGCACGCAGCACAGCCAGCCCACGAGACGAGCTCGCCATCCATTAATGGTAACACGAGGACTTGAGATTGTTTCTGTTGTCGGCATGATACCAGGGACGACGAGAAGTGGCGAAGCAGTGGAAGTGAGAGGTGGTTGCTGCACGTGTAATGCTGGCGGGGTGCTCTGGGTTGCTGCGTTAGGTTGTGTGGTATGAGTATTGGGAGGTCGAGATGAGTTCGGAGCTTTCTTTTTTCCAGCGTGATAATTCCTCTGCGCGACAATGAGTCAGTGATAAAGACTAACCGCAAAAAAGAAAAAAGAACTCACAAGCGTTCCCGCAACGTAAGGGATCTTGACTTCTTGCAGCTGGATTTTCGATGCATCTGGTTTGCGTAGCATACCAGATAGGTTCAAAGTCCAGCTAAAAGGTTGGGATCGAGATTGGGTGTCGCGCTCAGTTTCCCGCTTTGAGCGGCGTCAGAATGAAGAAAGACCAAACATGCATTGGTATGGTGCTGAGGTAGAGTAGTGATGTGGCCCGTTGGATTGGGATAGACGAATGCGCAACTGACAACGTATTTGTCAAAGCATTGAATAATGGATGAGATTCACATACATTAGCCTCTCGTGGTGCATCATCGAAAAACCCTGGAGGTATTCGGGTTGCACCTTTAATCTTTAAGGCTGGTCGTGGTGTAACATCAACCTGGAGGAATAATCTATTGTCCAATTGCGAATGAAATGCATCGAAGCTTACGATGTCAGATGGAAGTCCAGCTTCTTTAATGATAGCAGAAACATCCCATATGTGTACGTCGACGTTGCCGTCGTCGTCGCAGGCTCACCGGTCGGCTATTTTGTTTGCCTCAAGGCACGGTGGAACTTGACACGTCTTGAACTTGACAGTAGTGCTGGGGGCAAAACTACTTTTGGCCGAGTTTTGACTAAGTGCCGGCACATCTGGCACTTGGCACATCGGCAAACCTTGGCAAAACTCCGCAACAATTCATAATGATACTGCCGATTATTACATTGACGAGACACCTTTCATAGTTAACAGAGACTGCATATCCCAAGATATATTATCATTCAAGTCAAATCTCACCTGCTGAATATCGTCTTCGAAACAGGCATTGTCAACCTGTTCCAGCTCCGCAAGGTCATACACCTTTCCCGCCAAGATCTCGTACCCTTCCAGCTGGTGATCAATAACCGATAGTAATCTGCAAAGGCCCCTCCAGCTTGTCGTCAGCCTGACTCTGGCTTACCAAAGGAGGTGTCCATGCGAAATTTGTCTCGAGATCCATTGCCAGGTCCATGTCAATGCCACCATTGTTCCGAGTGTGCATAAGTGCATGTTTTCGACGGACTGGTTGGCCAGCAGCAAGTACACGCTAGTGGATATGATAGGAATAGTTGTTACGAAGTTTTCCAAGGGTCTCGAAACTTGAAAGTGCGAATTGTTAAGTTGCAACGTTTGACACTCTGGATTCCACCAAGATCCGAAAATAGTCGTTCGACATCTGCCGGATGAGGGACAATTGAGAATAAGGTGATCGCGAGTGTTTTCAATGGCGAATCTACTGCGACGAACTTGTCCAAGTGCCCTGGACCTCTCCTCTGGTGCTACTACTAGTTGTGCCAAGTTTGGCCAGGACTGAGATATCGCCAGCAATTGCCAAAATGGCACAACTGACGCGGCGCAATGGCGCAGTTTTTCCAACAACACTAAAGCCTTGACATCGTAAGAATTGAACACGCCTTAGTCTCCATGAGTACTAGTGCGCCGTTGCTGTGCTGTAAGCGCAAAATTTTTGTTTGTTTGTTACCAACCAAATAAAACGAAAGACATAAAACGAACGCCGTGTCTATCTAAATCCCTCATCCAAGCTTCACAATACCTGCGTCTGCTGTCCGCTTTCCAACCACCTCGGCCGCTTCGGGTGACCATTCACGCTATTATGCTCTCCATGCTACCGTTGAGCTCTTCACCGCTTCCAGCCACAATATTTATTCCTAACCGGAATAGATTCTAATCCTAATAGCCTCATCCGTAGGGGAGAACAAACCTCTACTTGCATGGACCACAAACACTGAACAGCGACAGTGTTTTAGTGTGGTTGAGGCCGGGTTTCGATGGTGGGCTTCCATGTGCGCCTTGGCGTACACTCTGGGTCACGCACAGATCTTTTTAGAGATTTATCTTCCCAGTGTCGCTCTTGGAATGCTTGTAATCCCGTCCTGCCAATAGTAGGCTTTGACCTTTCCCCTTGTGTGGTCCGTATTTCTGAGCAAGTCAACGCACGTATCCCTTCCGGCGGAGTCTTCGACTTCAATCCCGGCGTCTTTTGGCATGTTTTGCCCGCCGCGAGCGGTGCTGCTTTCTTAGTTGTCCTTCTTTGGGCCGAGAAAATGTGCATAGGCTCAAAGCGCGAACTAGCGCAGCAAACGCCTTGGCTTCGTGGTGATTTGCGATGTGGAACATGGTTTGGATTGCACTTAGTTGTAAATGTGGTACGCACAGGAAAGCGCTACTAATGATTGCCTTGGTTAGAGCGTTGCGGATCCAAAATTTTCTGCCGTCCCTGCAGTGTTGGCTCCCCTACCCTACATGTCAGAGGCATGCTACGGAGTTACTTCGTGCAATTAGCCTTGTCCCATGCTCGCACGCCTTTTCGGAACCCCCTGCGATAAGACTGACCGCCCTCAGGTCACGTTGGAGGATATTTGCTCGAAGCTGGCAGCCAAGACTAGATCTGTCGAGTGCGCTTCTGCTTTTTCGTTCGTCCTTCAATGAACTAGTCTGTTCTCTCGTAGCCATGTGTGGCCCCGCGCTATGAACTACTCAGGATCCCTATTGGCAGGCTTAGCTGGTCGATCCTGTCTTATTTTGTCCTTTACTCACGGGTTTGACTTATCGCTAAAGTTTACCGTCAGCCCGCTGCATCACCTCTCCTACGGGAGGGGTGACAGAGATTTATTCTCGAGGTCAGTGATGATGGGACGGCTGGAGCATTATGTCCACTTCTCAGGCGACAGGATTAACGCACTGGACGGGTAGATCTAGAAGGGCTATGTTCATGACGGGTGAAGGGCTCATGAAGTTGTGGTTGCCTTGGTCTACTGCGTCTGGTACACGAACAAGGAGGTGATCGGAAAGTTGCTAGCTAGTGTGTTCCAGACTACGAGCGACGGCAGGGCAGTAACATACCTCCAAGGGCTACTGGGAGATGATGAACGTCATGTCATGGGATGGATGAATATCGTGTGAGTGTGGACGGATGGTCCGAGTTGTGTGAACGATGATGATGGTCCGAGTTGTGCAAACGACGAGGATAGTCAGAGTTGTGGGATGATGAGGATAGTCCAATGGAGCGGTGATGAGGCGAACGCACGGATGCCACCCTTGCTGCGCGGAGCGCATTTGGGATTGGTCCATAGCGGGGGAAGCATTTGGCTTTGAAAGTGGGTTGCAGCCTCCTTCACAGGATCACGGGTTGGCGGCAGAAAAGGATAATGAAATCCACCAATTTTTCATATCTCACCGTCTTCGTGACGGTTACTATTATTTATTTGTAGCGCTTATGGTGCCTAGTTCTTAGCCTAGCTGCTTGACAAAACATCGCGTTTACATAAAACTTTGAAGCCACCGATTCCTATTACAGTCGCTTTCATATCGATAGACCAGGTTTGATTTTGTTCCCTTCACCGCTTTTGTTTACTTGTGGAGCTCGACAAATAAAAGGGTCCCCGCTTGTTACGATATTTGGGCGCGCCAAGTGCCCCAAGATGGTTGCTTGTCGGACACTCTGCCTGACACTCACTGCAGAAGTGAGAAATCGCTTTGGTGTCGCGAAAATGAAGGACGGTGTTCTTATGCTTGCTTCATTCGAAAGACTGCGGATCATTTTTTCGGTGCAGCGGGCTTCTGGAAGAAGAATGACAGTATTGTTGGTGTATCGGAAAGCATTATTGTGGATAACGCAGCTGCAGAGTGCGGAACTTCTATGTAAGCGTAATCATAGTCTGTGACCCATTCATACTTCTAACAGCATCTTTCTAAGCCCACCTTATATTTGTTACAAGGAGAACTTGTACGGATTGTGCGTGCAAAACATTGTACTAATCACATGGGCCATGCTCAATATTAAAATCGCAATGACCAACCTGGAGCTCATCTCATCTGAATGTAAGCCGTTTACGTCCGTCAATGGTGTTGTAGACGATGCAGAAGTCCAACGATTCGTTGATGATTCGACCAGTCAAACTAGATACCAAATCATCATAGTAAGTCTGCGCAAGTACCGCAAATGAGCACACTTTTCCGGTATAACTAAATTCATACCTAGTATTTATACGAGTGCGACAGTGTGTGACGCTTGTGGGAACGTTCGTTTCACTTCGATGTCCATTCGTTTTAGAACCAATCGGACGCAAACGACAAGGGCCCTAAAGTTCCTTTTGAAGCATGATACATTTGAGTCCCCGTGCTTACATTGTTGTGTAGAAGACAGATAGATGTAATCGATATTTGAAAGGGGAAGCACAAGTTAGTTATTTACAAAGAACTAAATTGCGCCACCACTTTTAATCAATCAGCACCAATTTTATGTGCTACATCCACTTTGACAGTGGGGCGCACTATGTTTTAAGCATTTTGATGGCACGGATGACACTGTCGGAAGCCTACCGCTAAAGCGCCGTTTCGTTACATCTCTAAACAGAAATTGTTGGCGTTGACAGTGACGGTGAACCGATGAATGGCTTTATCACAGGGCGGGGGCGATCAGGTATGCTTGTTTTCACATTGAGAAGAGTGCCAAAGTGGTAAGACTGACCTCAAAGCCTGAGTAGAAAGTTATATGGGACGGCCAAGGGTCAACTGGGGTCTGCGGTTGGAATCGCGGTAAAGAGGAAAGGATGTTACTCCTCGACCATTCGGCGGAAGTACGCTTGGTTTTGGAAAACAGGAGACAGGCTGAGGTGGGCGGTCTCCATGGTGCGCAGCGTCTCATCAACCTTGAGTATATCAGGGCGACCGACCATCTCGTTGATGGTACGGAAACTGAGCTCGGCCATGTGATCACGAAGTTCCTCGGCGACGTAATAGAAGTTGGTGACTTGCTGAGCCCGCCTGTCGGGCAAATTTGCTGTAAAACTAACAGTATTGTGTGGCTCTACTAACCAGATGAGTATAAACTAGTTAGCTGTGACAGAGCCAAAGAAGACGCAGCATCATAATACAATAATACAACCATGGTGATGAGCGATGTGGTAGCAAAGCCCTATTCCTCGGCACAAGCAGACACGCGATAGTCACGACCGGTACGAATCGCCATCAATTTGACGGTGACGCGACCACGGAGGTCATTCAAGAGAAGCGTTTGGGACGAGGCCAAGCGCCCACGGCAGACCGGCATACCTCCAGCGGGATACAGTACCATCATCGTGACTAGAAATGAGGATGTGAAATGCCAATAATGCTAACCTCGGAAATAAGTTTTATGGATACACACCCATGGGGATCAAATACGAGCTGTTTCAGATCCTCGACGAGTGAATAGTCTGAATAGTCTGAGTGTGTGATTATGTAAGCGCATGAGTTTCCCAGCTTTCCCGCTGTGACTTTGGTTCACCGACCGGCAGATAGTGTTGTGGGCAGAAGTCCGCCATTTTGCCAGCCGGTCTGGCAGAACCGGTTCTGCCTGGCAGATGAGAAGTCCGTTGGCAGAATCTGGCAGAATGACAAACTGCAGGGGATCACAGCGAACGATATCTTGATGACTTCCTCACCTTATATAGCCGTAGTAACCAGCTTTCTCCATCAATTCAGAGCAATTGCACTTGCTTACTTATGGAGCAGAAAAAAAGAGTCGCGTGACGCTACACTTGCCGATTGCATGTTGGAGCTTATCCACTGCGCGAGACAGATGAGTCCCAGATGGAACTTGATGCCAAGGATGACGACAATGGCTTCTATGCATGCTAAATCTGTTTGGTGGCGATTCTGCCACTTCTGCCGATTGTGCCGGCACAATTAGATGCAAAACAATTCTGCCCCCAGCACTAGCTGTAATTCACCCTGCCGACACGGACCTCATTTACTTTGAGATCCGGGAGCCAGACTGTTTCAGAATAGGCCCATCTGAAAAGCTGATTGGGTCGAAGTGCGCTCTGACATGCTTTAAAGCAGTTTGTTTTGGCATAGCTCAGGTTTGCGTTCGTAATTGTTCATTTTTGGTTATGTTGGACCCTGACGGAGTATACACCACAAATATTTCTAACATATCTACGAAGCATCAGACATCCTAACAGTACCAATAGATCTACCTCGTTCAACTAAATCGGTCTTTGAAAAAAAGAAAGCATCATACACTGCAAGATGAGTGCACTACTGAAGTTGTAAGTACTTGTTCGTAAGTGTCCGTAATGCGCGTAAGTTAAGCGTTCATGTCAGTGGTTTTGCAGATTAGTACTAGGAGGAATTGAGCTTCGGTGTCAGTAGCAGGCAATAAAAACGAACGAAGAACCGAACCGCTTAGCCTTGCTTAGATGGAAATTCAGTTCTCGATGCTATTACATGAGGCTGAACTCGGTCACCTACTAGCCAAAGCAGTACCTAGTTTGACTCAGAGGCCATCAGTCGAGTACAGATCGGTTTGAACGTGCAAGCTAGAGCCTATCAACGATAGTGTTAATCATCACGAACAACCTATACTTAGGTCTCACAGCAAGTACATACTGGTCAGATTCCCAGCAACTATTATGGATGTAAGCTGGATATCTGTCCGCTCACGTTCCCACCATTCAAAAAACATATCTGGGCTGCTAGCGATGGTTTCCTCACCAAACGACTTTCCAGTGCGCGTTATTTGTGGGTATTGATGAATGCCGGGCGTCTGCCGAACATTAAGCGATGTCATTTGGTAACAGGTGAACTCAGCTGAGCCCGCGAACTGAGCTCCACTAACTGATTTCCGACTCAGGCGAGGCAATTTAGGTTGATCGTTTAGTGAAAGTTCTTCCACTTGGCTTTTATCCTTCACCATGGCCAAAACGAAGCAAACCGCACTCAAGAGCACAGGAGGACCTGCAAAACGTGGTTGTCTACCTGTTTTCAAGGTGACCGCTGGTCCGGCTGGTAAGCTGATCATCAAACGCACCTTTCCCAAGGCATTATCGCCTACATTTTCTGTTATGAAGGACATCGACAAGAATATCACTGCAAATGTCACCATGGACGCCTCCGACGGTATGCCGAAACCCTCTTCTTGGAACGATGTAAGTGTCTGCAACTCAATGTCTGACCGTTCTAACTCACCGACTTTGCTCGCTAAGTACTGCATTCTTTGTCGAGACGGTGCCAGTATTTTGTATGACTGCTCCCACTGTCCACGCACACTGTGTCAAGAATGCGTAGTTATCGCTAAGGAGTCTGTGGAGCAGATCAAAAGAAGTGATGTTTATTTTACCTGCCCAGGTTGCCACGAAATGCGTGAGAAGGGGAAGCGCAACTCACCGTATTATGTAAGCTATTACTCGATTATGACAGAAATTGTAATTAATGTGCTTTGCAACCAGGGATTCGAAGATTCTCAAGGGACACCAATATTGACCGTCCCTGCCATCATCAAAGGGCATATCGAACTGACCAGTCGCTCGCAGATATGCAGTTCCCCCATTCTCATTCTCAACTTCATCCTTGACGGTGTCAATCCTGGTGGGTCACCTGCGCGCATCATGCGAGATGTATTAGAGCCGTACGTGGCAGGAAGAAACCTACAATATCATGAGGTATTTTTTGATATCGGAACGCTGGAAAAGGCAGAGAGACACACGAAGTCGATGAAGGCGCTTGTGAATAAAGTAAAGGATATTGCATTTGAGCGTGTCGAAGTTTTTGTACACACTCACTCTGAGACTATTCGGGGTGACCTCTGGGGGGGGTTCGAAGACGCAGCTTTAGTGGGAAAGAGGAAGAAGAAAGTACCGAACTTTAACGATCCTATTGCCTATATGGTCGATGATGTGCGTTCTATATTCTCCCTTAGTTATCGCGTTTAACTCTTCCTAGTTTTTTCGAGGAGTTTTTGTAGGTGGCATCGATGGTTATCTTAAGGGTGCGAATTTGTGGATGTTGGTGTGTGGTCAGACGGTACGAGAGTTGGATGCGTTCGCAGCTCTCAAAGCTCGTGTCAAATAGTGTGTGGTTTTCTTGCACTCAATTGGCTTCCGCCCTTGGCTGATTGAATTTTTTGCAGTCATGAACTCGAGCACGTTTTTGCGTTCGATGCTGAACGCCTCCACGCATCCCTCATCTCAGCGTTTGTACTTGCTTATGCTGAGCGTGTGCTCGTTGAGGGGTTTGAAGTGCAGGACACTGTGCCAAATCTCCTTGCAGTTTCAACCCAGCTTGCAATGCATGCTTCTGTCATACATATACATCTTACCAGTGCCTTCCGTCGGCGTCCAATTACCATCGTCGAATACACTAAGCCGGTGACACGCGTTGACGAGCTTTCGATGACTGTTACGACCTATACATTCTTTGACGAGAACCGTCGTCCGTGGGGCAACGCACTACCTTACCAATGCCCCACCTGCAAGTGCGTCCGTCTGTGGAAGCGCATTACACCCTCTATTGGTCGGGGATCCATCGTCACCGAGTCCAAGTTCTCTTGTCAAAATCCTAAATGTGGTTATAGCATCACCTTCGCGAAGCCCGATAGGTCAGAAATCATCCTATTCACTCAAGGTTATCGGAAATCCAATAGTGTAGGCGGTATATCGACAAAGGGCTTCAATGCGGGTGGATCTGGATGGCTGATGTCTGTGACAGCCGAACGTTGACCGATCATTGGTTCTTGTCATTTGTTTATCTCTTTTTTGCATAGGAGCTCATAGTTATATATTATTTAAAGTATGTATGTAGCGTTTTTGTCAAGGTGGCTCATGCAATGTGCAATCTAGACACATAATCATGACATTACTGTTTGCGAAGAGTGGTGGTGACCTGTCTGAACAACTTGAATTTCCCAATACTGTGTATTGGTAACAGTGCTGGGCTGTGCCAGTCCCTGACACATGAGTATTGACACATTGTGAGTTGATGAACTTTCATCAGCAATAATATAATGGAAATATGTGAAATTAGTGATGTGGAGGGCACCTGGCCTAGCCCTACAGAAGCCCAGCCTGGCCCTTAGTGATGTGCTGGGCCTGGCCTCAGGCCCTTGGGCCCTGGCACACAGGCCCTCATAGGCCAAGCCCAAGCCAGGTCTACTCTATGGGCCTCAAGAGGGCTTGGGCCTGGCCTGGGTGTCTTGTAGGCCATCGCCTAGGGCCCAGGCCTGGGGCTTCTGCTGTCTAGGGAAGGAAACTTCTGGGATGTACTCTACAGTAGTCAAGTTAGAATTAGAGCTTGTTGGATGTTGGCTGAATAATATAACCAGCCCAAATGACTCTCACAGTAGTGTCTGATGATGATGCAGTGGTTGCTGTCACTGTAATGGCATGTCCCAAACGAATCAGTATACCTTCCTCTTGGCTTCTTGATTCCAATAATAGTGCAACACCAGAGTTAATGAGCCACAAACATGTCCAACAAATAGTACCACCAACTAGCACCACTCCCACAACAAATCTGTGCGATGTCAAGCAAAATGCAGATGACACTGACTGGAGTTCAAGTCTCTCAAGTCAGTCTTATGCATGTTGTACAATCATGACCTTATGTTTCATGAGCCTCCCCCTTCATCTGCTTTAGAGCTAGCATTAGAAGAGCCAAGAGATGGTGAGGAAGTTGACTGTGGTATTCAAGGGAGGACTGACTGGGATTTGGAGCTATCTAATATATCTGACTAGTGCTCAATGATAATAATCACATTTTTTACCCTTTTGTGCATTTTTGATTGACAGGCCCTGGCCTAGGCCAAGTGATAAGACTAGAGCACAAGTGATCTCAGTGAATAGAACAAACGCTAATAATATTGAGCAGTACCTAGAGCATGAGTGATCTAGGTTATGTGAGTACAAGATAGTATGAAATGGCAGAGACAACATACCTCAGTGAATAGAACAAATGCTGAGGTAGAATGGTGTCATATTCCATACATCCGATCCAAGATCTGATCTGATCTGATCTGATCCGATCGATCCTGCTTCTATCTGGACCACAGATCCGATCCAGATCACTCATCCGATGCGCCCCAGCTTCTTGTGTTCTAAGTCCACTGCATACTTGCTTCTATCCCCTTTCGGTGATCTACCTGTACCAGTGTCCTGGCTGTATATATTCCTGTCCTGCTTACTGATCCTTTACCTGTGCTTCACATCTGACTCGTGTTTGCTGATCTGCTGCGCATTTACTAATAAACTTCTGTTATACTTTGTGCATAGCCCTCTGGTCCTGGATTCACTGATTGTCCGTACTATCTACCTACAGTATATAAACTACATGTACAACTCTAGAGAACCTTAGTTTGAATATCATCTTAGATTCTGCTCATTCCATTCATCTGAACCCAATCTGTTCCCAACTCTAAGTATCTTCCAAGACTTAGGATTGATTCCTATAGTCTACATTTCTGACTCTACCTCCGGTAGTCTATATCCATTAGTTTCTAGTATGGACCTCATCTGCTACTAGCCTTATACCTCGAATTCATCTGTATGCTCCAGATACCCTCCAGACGTACTCCTTCCACCCATATGTTTCGGATATACACCGGACGTACCATATCTGGTACCTTCAGACCTTCGGATCTGCTACGCAAGCACATCCAGACCCTTGGACGAAGGTTACTCCTCTGTAATAAAGGGTAGTACTCAGGAAAGGGGCACAGTGCATGAACTGAGGCCAAAACCCTTCGGATCTCTTACCTATTGAGTACAGTCTTAACAGTATATTTGAACTCACACCTTTCCGAGTACAATCTCCATAACCACCTATATCATGCCTCCACGCAAAACTCAGAACTCCCTCTGAGTAGCTGGACTTGGTCCAATCCAACGAGACCCCACACCCATCGTCCAAACATTTACCAGTTTCTCTAAGTGCTGTGCAAGCATGAGCGACATAGGACAAAGCATCTCAGCTTGTCTCGCCAGACCAGATCTGGTTACACCAACCCCGAACATGGATAACCTAGATGCTGATCCACGCCCAACCATCCGTTTTGATGATGAGTTGCACAATGATCCACTGAACAACAGAGATGAGGATCTGGACATTGGGTACCTGGACGATGAAGAAGACGATGACCATCTTAGAGCCCATCTGGACAACGAATAACAAATTCAATTCGCCAAGTCACATGGTCTGGGAGATCCCAGATCACACTTCAAGTCGTCGGTTAGATGATTCAAGTTGATAACGCTTCGCATACATGGATCATGATATTGACCTTGAAGCCCAACAACAATTTGACCAACGTCGACGTCGCTGGTCTGTGATTCTCGTAGCTATGATATTACAGATTATGAACACATACCAGCTTCTGTTCTTATCCTCAACTGTCCGCATCCCATATCATATGTCCATCCTCACTGGCAAAGCATGGGTGTATGAGCTCATGTATGGACATCCTGACAGGATCCGGCACAACTGTCTATTTATTTGCAACTTTGATCTTCATTTCCTGTATTCACTCTGTGGGTGGGATGGATCTATGTCTGATGCTGCTCTGTGGACAGAT
>MU173090.1:14102-53629 GCA_016695475.1 Suillus decipiens | reverse complement strand
ATAGGAAAGTGGGGGTTAGGAATCACTTCAGATGTCTGACATCCATATATCTGTCAGATTACAGACTCAGCACGTCAACCATCAAACTTCTCCATTGTCTTGCATTAATTTCATCCGATCCGGATCGAGACTTCTTATGCCTCAGGGGTTCAGCCCTAAAGGGGGGATACTGTCATATTCCATACATCTGATCCAAGATCCAATCAGATCCAATCGATCCTGCTTCTATCTGGACCACAGATCCGATCCAGATCACTCATCCGATATGCCCCAGCTTCTTGTGTTCTAAGTCCACTGCATACTTGCTTCTATCCCCTTTCGGTGATCTACCTGTACTGGTGTCCTGGCTGTATATATTCCTGTCCTGCTTACTGATCCTTTACCTGTGCTTCATATCTGACTCGCATTTGCTGATCCACTGTGCATTTACTAATAGACTTCCATTATACTTTGTGCATAGCCCTCTGGTCCTGGATTCACTGATTGTCCGTACTATCTACCTACAGTATATAAACTACATGTACAACTCTAGAGAACCTTAGTTTGAATATCATCTTAGATTCTGCTCATTCCATTCATCCGAACCCAATCCATTCCCAACTCTAAGTATCTTCCAAGACTTAGGATTGATTCCTATAGTCTACATTTCTGACTCTACCTCCGGTAATCTATATCCGTTAGTTTCTAGTATGGACCTCGTCTGCTACTGGCCTTATACCTCGAATTCATCTGTACGCTCCAGATACCCTCCAGACATACTCCTTCCACCCATATGTTTCGGATATACACCGGATGTGCCATATCTGACACCTTCAGATCCGCTACACAAGCACATCCAGACCCTCAGACAAAGGTTACTCCTCTGTAATAAGGGTAGTACTTGGGAAAGGGGCACAGTGCATGAACTGAGGCCAAAACCCTTCAGATCTCTTACCTATTGAGTACGGTCTTAACAAATGGATGACAATGCTAACACTAATATGATGCAGATTGGTTATGTAAGGTGGCTGAGTGTCGAAGGTGGTGAATCACTGTATAGGACCAAGAAGCAAGATATACACAATATGGTAGTAAGAAAGCTGTATGTGTCACACCCCCTCACCAAGATGCCAGATGCAAGCCCACAATATGGGTCAAGAACAAGGGATGCAGGAGAGGTTTCATCAAGATGTTGGAGGTGTTGCAGTAGGAAGGGAGCCATTTGAGGAGGAAAATGCTGTGCTTGATGTGCCCACAAATAAAATGATAATGTACATCAATATGTTTGGAGTGAATATGATTATGGGCCTCCTTAGACAGCACAATGGCACCACTGTTATCCATCTTGATGATGATTGGCAAAGGGGGGTCAATGTGCAGCATGGTGAACAACAATTTCAGCCAGAGACCCTCTTGAATAATGTGGGTCACAGACATGTATTCTGCCTCACTGGAGGATAGCACATGTGTCATCTGCTTCTTTGAGATGTGCACAATAATTCCCCTGCCATAGAACCAAATATACCCAGAGATGGACAAATGATCTTCAGGTGTGCTAGCCCAGTCTGCTATAGCAACCATATTGCCACTGGGCTCATGTCCCAGCTATTTTACACTTGTCTCAAGTCATAGCCAAGGGAGCTGAATGCCAAGCAGCATTTGCACTGGCCATCTGAACTGTGTTGTTCATCTATGTCCATCCTAAGTCCATCTAGCTCCATTTAGTGCATATTATTTATTAACTGTTGAAACTGATCCCACAGCAAGCGCTATTACATGCATGCCTTGTGCTGCAGTACTCAGTAGCATTATTACATATTCCGCCTATTTGCCTCATGCTCTTGCTACTATACTTGCCTATCCATCCCAGTCACTCATGCACCATATTAAAAAGCCTCTTGAATAATTTTTGTACTTCACTTCCTCTGTCTGTGGTAGCTGTAGAAGTCACTCGTAGTATTGATCATTTGTTTCGTGCAATCCATCTTTGTTTTTGCCTTAACTTGCGACCAATCAGCACTTAGTACCACTATAAGTTGCCATGGAAATACTATGAGCTAAGCTCTCATTCTTTTAACTTCGACTCTCGATCACAGAGTCTCAGACCACTACCAGTGATTCTTGCTGTTGCTGCTACTTTTGGTTATTACCATGGTCTAGCACTCATCCTCAGGAGTCTGCCACTATCACTACTTTCAGTATTGCTAGCAAGTGTTCTTGCTATCATATTTCTCATTCTTGACTCATCTTATTCTGCCATGGTACCACTGACAGTGGCAACCTTTGGAGTAGTATCTTTACTCTAGTATTTAGTCTTGCTGTGTTTGTTATGACTGGGATGGGTTGTGACACGACTACTCAAAAGAGAGTGACAGTTGTTTGGTATCAGCATCAAAGTACAAAAGAGTACTATGCTTCATGCAAACAATGAAGACAGATGAGTCTGAAGAGAGGACTAGGCTGGCTGAGTTGAATACAAAGATCGTGTTCAGACTAAGACCTTAGGAGTGCTAAGACTTAGAAGATAATTCAGATGACTTGAGTTGCAAGGCTCAAGCAAAGGAGATTCCAGGTAAAACCCAGTAAGATTAAAGTGAGGAAACTACAAGTGATACACTGTGCTTAAATAGGCCAATGTGTGTGCACAGACCAATACCGTAACTAGCAAGTAAGTGACAAGATGAATACAGAAGGCTCAAATGTAAGATGATACAAGAAAATAAGAAAGGTAAATGATGACGTGGCAGAGCCATGTCAATACAATGATCAGTTCATAGACCATATCGTGAGACAGACAGTCCATGGTTGTACATGTTATATAATCAGAGAGGAGATAAAATGTATAGGGGCATGTATGACTGTAACAGTGTTCACCTGCTAACTAACTAAGGGAAATTGCTTCTACTGCAGTCCTCTTGGGTTGAACTGTATACTTGCACCTTCAGTAGAATAAATAGCTGTGTCTATCTATAGGCCAGTTGTTATTTCCTTGTTTCACTGCATCACAACAACCATGTAATTCCTCCCCCACAAGGTCTCCACCATAGTGAAGGCATAGGTTCACACTTCCAGTGAGGTAACGCAAGAGCCATTTGGCTGCAGCATAATGTGCTGGAGTGGGTTTGGAGTTAAATTGTGTGAGAGAGTTCATGGCATATGAGATATTGGCCTGGTGCAGATGGCAAGATAGAGGAGCTTGCCCACAAGTTTATGATATGCTATGGGGAGGTTGAGGATAGTGGGAGGAGCATCAGTGGGATGTCCAAAGGGGAATTTGGGATCTAGAGAGAGTGAGACTGGGTTACAGTCCAGTAGGTCATATTTCTCCAAGAGATAGGTGATGTACTTGGCCTGATGTAACCAGAGGTGACACAACAAGCAATCTTGCTCAAACTGTATTCCCAGAAACTTCTGGACAGGTCCCAGGTCCTTGATGCCAAAACATGTATTAATTCACCCTTTCACATAAGAGAGAAATTGGGGAGAGTTAGAGGTTCCTTAACTGTTGTCAACATGCCATCTGATGATGCAGAATGTATGAGTCCCATCATGCTCAATATGATCAAAAACAAAAACAGCATAGTCAACTGCACAGTGTGTGAACCCCAGGTTCTCCATTACTGTATGAACTTCCTTGTACCACTCTATGGCAGATTGCTTAAGGCCATAAATTGTGTGCAACATCCACCAGACCATAGTCGTCCAATCTCCCTCCTCAAATCCCCTCAGCTGACACATATAGATTTCTTCTTTCAATATGCCCCAAAGGAACACCCTGCAAGCATCGAATGTGTCAAGATCCCAGTCATGCTTGCATGCAAGGGTGGTGATAAGGTGCAGTGAGGCTGTTTTGAGAACTGGCGCAAATGTAGCCCCATAGTTGATTCTTAGGATTTGCAAGAATCCTTGCACAACAAGTCTAGCCTTATAGACAGGCCCCCCTTTATTGTCATCCTTGAACTCAAGTACCCACCTGTTGCTGATGGCCTTATAGCCTGGAGGAAGTGGTGTGACCTGGTAGACAGACATCTCACACATGATGCCCAACTCCTTTTGCATGGCCTCAAGCCACTGTTCACAATCTGGATGTGACATGGCCTCATTGTATGTGGCAGGTGGGATTTTGAGGTCATAGTCAGGGCTAGATGGGTTATGGTGATGATTGCTGCAGATGGCAATGTGGGAGTGTTCTTCAATGACAAGGTTGGCAAAGACATCAGGTACATCAGCATTAGGCTCAATGTACTCAAGGTTCTCAATGTCTATCTCATTGGTTGAGCCACCTGACCCAGGTAGCACCCCCTCAAGCTGAGCATTGGCACTTGTGCATGTAATGTGTGCCTCACAAAGCTCCTGCAACCTGGTTTTGGAGGTGGCTATGTCGTGTGCCAGGGCCTGACCACATTCTGTCAGTACAGGAATATGTGAAAACCAGTGAGGAGCTGGTGGTGTGGAGATGGGAGCAGGAGGCGGTGTAAAGACTACAATCTAGCTAGTATGATAGTGAACTACCACCTATGCTAGTATATGTTGAAGTCTGCCCAGCTGCTATACTAGGAGCAATGGCAAGATAATGATGATACTGATACTTTTGTAATAGCAATGAGTATAGCAGGACAGTGAAGACCATCAAAGAATTCAGAGAAGATAGATTTTTCAAAGAAGATATATTCATATAGTGATAGTGGTAGCGGTGTAGTGACCATATTGCTGCTAGGCTTGTGTCCTAGCTATTCTACACATGTCTCAGATCATAGCCAAGGGAACCAAATGTCAAGCAGCACTCATACTGACCATCTGAACTGCATCGTCCAACCATGTCCAACCTATGTCCATCTAGCCCCATTTGGTGCATACTATTTAGTAACTGTTGAAACTGATCCCACAGCAAGTGCTATTACATATATGCCTCATGCCGCAGTACCCAGCAGCATTATTACATATTCAGTCTATTTGCCTTGCATGCTCACTACTATACTTGCCTATCCATCCTGGTTGCTCATGCACTATGTTAAAAAGCCTCTCAGATATTTTTTGTACTTCACTTCCTCTGTCTATGGTAGCTGTAAAAGTCACTTGTAGTATTAATCCTTTGTTTCATGCAATTCTATCTTCATTTTTGCCTTAACTTTCGACCTATCAGCGCTTAGTACTGCTATAAGTTGCTGTGGGATACTATGAGCTAAGCTCTCATTCTTAAAAACTTCAATTTTGTTCATGGATTTTTGGACTGCTACTGGTGACTCTTACCATTGCCACTAATTTTAATCATTACCATGGACCTGCACTTGCCTTCAGTAGTTACTGCTATTGCTATTTTGGTATCACTAAGAAGTGCCCTTACCGTTGCATTTTCACTTTTGGATTATCTTATTCTGCCATAGTACTGCTGATGGCGGCAACCTTCGGAGTGGTTTCTTGCCTCTATTATCTAGTCTTACTGTGTTCCCTTGCTGACTAACTAAAGGAAATTGCTTCTATCACAGTCCTCTTGGGTCAAACTACATACTCGCACCTTCAGTAGGATAAATAGTTGTGTCTATCTATAGGCCAGCTGTTATTTCCTTGTTTCAGCAGTATGGGAATTTCATCAAATGAGTGATATGATGTAAGAAATAATAAGTGACTTCTCCTACTGCTGTATGGTAGAAGGGGAGTGTAAAACAGAGGAGAAGTCAGCAGTCTTTTATCATACATCATAAGTACATAGAATTGATAGGCGAGAGTAGTAGAGAGTATGCAAGACTTTAGCCATAGTGGTATGTAATAGTGCTGCATGTGCTGTGGCACATGTTCTACATGTAATAAAGCTTGCCATGGGATTAGCAGTGGTAGATGGGAATATACTATGCACCAAATGGAACTAGTTGGCATTTGATGGGCATTTGATGGACATTGGCTCGTTGAACATGGCTTGGTACTGTGGTATGGTAGTCTGGCAAGGGTGCAGTATCCTCAGTAACTGTATATATCAATAGTGTTAGGGTTAGGGGTGGTCACACTATGTGGTATAGGGGCTAGACAATAATGGAAATAGACCTATGCAAAACCATCACCAGCTGGACTGTCACAGCAGTTGCAAGACAGGTGGGGTGGTGAACACTGGTGAGGGTGCACTGATGTTGTGTCCTGAATTCTCATTGTCTGAATCAAGAGTGTGAGTGATAGAAGTAAAATTCTCATCAAATATGACATCGTGCATGACAAAGAATGCTCCAGTGAGTTTATCATGCAAGCGATAGCCTACAGTGCCATCAGGGTATCCCATTAGCACTACTTCATGTGAGTGAGGGCTGAGCTTTGGTTGCAACTCAATGGGGATGCATGCAAAGCAATGTGAACTGAAGACTCACAAGTGTGAAAGGTCCAGCTTCCTCCCATTGAATACCTCCTTGGCTGGTCTCAAGGTCCTCACTGCCCAGATTACGGGCATCATTTCTGGTGCTTGGAAGATTCCTGCAGACAATACTCACATGGCTCTGTCAGCACAGGTCACTGAGCTGGTGGTGAGTGCCTATCTTATCTGGCCCTTGTTTGATTGAAATTCTGGGGGCAGGCCCAGGTTGTCCGGGACTATAGCTGTTACGAACTGGGATAGTTCTGAACATGACTGCCACAAACAAGTGGTCTCAAGAGTTGTGGGTTTGTTATGCTAACTGGACAAAGGCCTAGTGGGGGATCAAGGTAAACAATGAAGACAGTTGAGTGCTGGAGAGGACTAGACTGGCTGAGTTAAATACATTCTACAATGATGAAGATAGCTCTGAGTAGGGTGGACACCGAACTAGCTGAATCAAGGCAAGTAAGCTCGCTTTAGACTAAGACTTAGGTGTGCTAAGCTTAGATACAATCTTAGATGACTAAGGATTGGAGGTCCTTAGCAAAGGAAGAATCCAGGTAAAACCCAGTAAGATTAGAATGAGGAAATACAGAGTATCTACGAGCATTTATATACTAAAGTAAGAAGGTACTTTAGGGGAGGCTCGTTAGATGTAAATGGGGTTGTCAGAAAGAGTTCCCTAAAAAGGAGGTGGTGACAATGGTGTATGCATTTCGGTGGCAGCGGTTAGTTCAGAGGGTGAGGAAGGGGAAGTAGGACCGAATGATTCAACAGGCACCTGTCTGGTTGCAGATGGATCAGCAAGTGTAGCAGTGGGTAAGTCTTTCTGCAAGTCTAATGTATCATTCACAGCTCGAGCGGCAATGATTTCTTTGTGCGCTTTGGTGAATGCAGTATAGAGTTTGGCAGGATGTTCTTCAGTGACGATGAAGTTGGTTTTGGCAATTGCGGGGGTGGCTTGTTCCAATACCTCTGGTTCAGGGATAACCATTGGTGGGTGGATCTTTAATAATGTCAACTGAGCTGCTAGCATGGCATCTCTGACCCAGTCAGGATGAGTCTTTTCGGCATAGGAGGGTAATGATTGGGTGGCGGGCTGTTCTAGGGTAGCTTGCACCTGCGGATTATCTGCTGTATGGAGGTGGAGGTCTTTTATGATGAAAGTGGATGCCTTCTCGACACTAGATAGTAAGCCACAAATGGCATCAATGTGAGGATAGCGGTTTGTATAGGAGGTGGTAAGAGATGTATGCATCAGCTCAATTCTGTGTGGAGAGGGAGGGCATGCAATGCCTGCTCAACATTCAGAAATGATGTGGATAACTTCTTCAATGCTGCTCTTAAAAGTATCAGGAAGAAGCAGCACACTATAGTGCTAAATGCATCTCTCCACATGGTAAAGGCATTGTTGGATATGATAATCCTTAACATTGGCAGCAATTCTTCCCAGGAGGGACACAGTTCTGACAAGGTTAATGATGAGCTGGGGGATGTGGTTGTGCTGTCTCTGCAGCCAGTTGTTGATTTTGATGGCATGCCCTTCACAGAGGAGGATGGAGATGATGAGGGAAGTGTTCTGGATATCGGTGATGAGGTTGTGGTAGTTTTCTTGGGTAGGGTCATCAAGGTCTGCGATGGCATCATGGTGAGTGAGAGGAACTGGCATGATGAAGGTAGGACAGTTTACAAGAGTGATTTTGGAGAAAGAAGTAGAGGGGGCAGAAGACATAATCAAGTAATTTGCTGGTGACTGAAGGATCTGAGGCAAGTGAGGAATGTCAGAAGGCATGTCGCGTCTTATATGCCTTCAGAATTCAAGCAGAGTTTCAGAGATTGTCTTCTGGAATCCATTTGTTATCTGCTGACGAATATCCTTTCCAGGATACTAAATACTGCCAGTGTTTGCCAGTCCCTTTGTGTGTGAGAATTGCATCAACTTCATATTCTTCTTCTTCTTCAATGACGTTGGGGGGTGGTTCAAGGAAGTTCGGACCATGTATGTCAGTTTCACTATACAGTAAGCAACAAAACTGTTGCAATGTTTGCATAATTTTGACTGTTTGAGCTATATCGTTGCAGGGTTAGCAGCTATCAAAATGTTAATGAGAGCATTATTGTAGCCCTACATCCAGGCTACAATAGGTGTGCTATATACAAGATGTGAAACAATTTCCTTAAACGGATATAAGCTATTTATAACAGGGTATGCATTGCAACAGTTTTGTTGCTGATATTTTTAAATACAAAAATACTATCAATAGACATCAGTTATGTTGTTGAGTATGTCTTATAGTGTTATGTGACATGTAAATTGATCAACATAATATAAACAAAGCCAAACATTCAACTTTTTCAACATTCATCATCATGAAAGCCCTCTCTGCTGAAACAACCAACCAAATCCTCTTTCACCTTGATTTAAACCAATCTACAAGGGATATCTCACATGCTACTGGTGTACACTACAGTACAATTAGTAGAACTCACTCTAAACTTCATCCTGACCTTCAAAAGTCCTCTGGTGGTTTTCCTTCTATCCTTTCCTCCTCTGATGTTCAACATGTTATCTGCTTAATCAGTACTCGAAAAGCTGAAAATGTCACTCAAGTCACCTGAGCACTTCAGGACATCAAGAACCAGCCTATATCCTCTCAGACAACACATTGTCACTTGAAGAAATCTGGGATGAAGGCTGTGGTCAAGCAAAAACACCCTCTTCTTGTCAAGCATCATAGGAGAGCAAGATTAGACTTTGCTATCAGTCACCAGCACTGGACTGTGGATAACTAGACAAGAGTCATATGGTCAGATAAAACCAAAATTAATTGTTTGGGGTCAGATGGCAGGAAGTGGGTTTGGAAAAAGGCAGGAGAGGGCTCAAGTAATAGGCTAGTAGAGGGAACAGTGAAGTTTGGAGGAGGTTCAGTGATGATGTGGGGCTGTATGACTTGGGAGAGTGTAGGGTTGGCCTGCAAGATTAATGGTAAGATGGATGCTGACCTTTACACTAGCATCTTGGAGGATGAACTTCAAGAAACACTCAAACTATTATGACAAGTCTCCTGCAGACATTGTCTTTCAGCAAGACAATGACCCCAAGCATACCAGTAAGAAGGCCAAAAAGTGGTTTGAGGATCATGGATATGAGGTCATGATATGGCCTGCACAGTCTCCTGACCTCAATCCAATTGAACATCTATGGTTTATCTTGAAAAGGAGGCTTGCGAGTACCCCAATCCACCAAGTGGAATGACAGAGCTTTGGGAGCATATAGAGAGGGAATGGGAGCAGATTGATGCAGCCACATGTCAGAATCTCATAGAAAGCATGCCAAGGAGGGTTGAGGCAGTGATTAAAGCTAAGGGAGGATACACTACCTACTAATAATTGACAATGTTTATATCTAGAATCATTAGCAACAAAACTGTTGCAATGCATACCCTGTTATAAATAGCTTATATCTTTTTAGGGAAATTTTTTCACATCTTGTATATAGCATGACTATTGTAGCCTGGATGTAGGGCTACAATAATGCTCTCATCAATATTTTGATAGCTGCTAACCCTGCAAAGATATAGCTCAAACAATCAAAATCATGCAAACATTGCAATGGTTTTATTGCTTACTGTAGGACGATAGGACAGAAGCGTGAAAGACGGGGTGAATCTTCCATTGCTTCAGTAGTCGGAGTTTGAATGTAATCAGGGATAGAGCTTCTTTGACCAGGAACAGTCTGTATCTTTTCAGTGCAAGAGTTTGCTATGCCTTCTGAGGTGATTGTTTTCAAACAGGGTATGAGAATTACCCCCTTCATAAGGCCATGGTCTACCACGCACGCTTGACAAGTTCTTCAGTTTTAAAATGACTGGGGTGTCCAGCAGAGGGGTGGTCATAATGCCGGAAGAGAATGGAGGCACGATGAGCTGGTGGAATATAGGCGCGATCATGGAAGTAGAGGATACCATTGTCAATCTTCCAATCAGAGAGGGTGGATTTCATGGGAGAAGGCATATGCTGTCTAGGGTGTCTGATGCTGTTTTGAAAAGTGGATCATCAAGAGGGTCAGAAGAGTCCAATATGTCAAGTAGATCCGTATTGATGAGTTGGACAAAAAGGGAATCAGGAAGAAGAATGGTATCTTCATTATCATGACCACCAGTATCATGATCAGGGTGACAGGAGAGGGCATCAGGAGCGGCCAGCTTAGTACCAGCAATGTGGTGCAGTTTGATATCAAAGGTGGAAAGGATAAGTTGCCAATGGGCTTGGTATCGAGTAAGTTTCTGTGCTGTCCTGAAATGCAACAGGTTCTTATGATCAGTGAAGACAACAATGGGATGGGGATTCCCTTCGAGGTAATGATGCCATTCAGTAAGGGTGTGGATAACAGCAAGCAATTTGCAATCAAAAATCTGATAATTATGTTCTGCCGGGTTAAGGGATTGTGACAAATAGGCACAGGGGTGGTAAACCCCATTTTCATCAGTTTGAAGTAAAACCACCCCTGTCACAATGAGGGATGTGTCAGTGGCAATTGTGAATTGCCAAAGCAGATCTGGGTTCCGAAGTACCAGCTGCTGGGTAAACTTCATCTTCAGGATTTCAAAAGTATCCTGACATTCAGGCATCCAATCAAAACTGGTGTTCTTCTTTGTCAAATCGATTAAGGGTCGGGCAATGTTGGAGTAATGAGAGATAAAAGTGCAATAGAAGTTACAGAACCCAAGGAAAGAGCGGATGTCTTTGACAGTCCATGGGATCGGCCATTCCACAATACCTTTGGTTTTCATGGTATCCATAGCAACTTCCCCAGGTCAGATGATCATTCTGAGGTATTTGACTTCTTTGGCATCAAACGTACATTTCTCTGGTTTCAAAAACAGCCGCTCCTGTCATATGCACTCTAGGACCCTCCTTGTATGCTTTTGATATTCTTCGAGAGTCTTTGAGGAAATCAGGATATTGTCCATGTAGATCACCATCCACCCTTTGTTGATTTCTTGCTGGAAGGTATGATTCATATATGCTTGGAAGGTGGCAGGTGAATTGCATAGCCTGAAAAACATAACATTTGGTTTGTAAAGACCAAATTTGGTGGTAAATGCAGCTTTCCAGCGATTGTCAGGGTGAATGTGGATGTTGTTGTACCTGGATCTGATATCCATCTTGGTGAAGAATCAAGCATCGTGGAGTCAAGCTATCAATGTGGTGGGAAGAGGGAGTGGGTATGCATTCTTGATCATCCAATCGTTGATGTAGCGATAGTCTTGACAGGGATGTAATTCTCTGCTCTTCTTTCTGATGAAGAAGAATCCACTAGCCTGAGGTGACTTTGATTCTGAGATAAATCCCTTAGCAATGTTTTCATTGATAAAGGTTTTAACTGCATCTCTCTCCTTTCCGGATAAAGGGTACACTTTGGACATTTGTGGAATGAAACCAGGCTTTGTTTTGATTCGGTGGTCAATGCCGGGTCACTCCAGTGGTAGCTTATGAAGCCCTTCTTTTGTGAAAATGTCCCAGAAATCATGGAGGTATGATGGGACAAGTTCTTTGAAGCTCTTCTTCTTCTTCTCCTTTTCATCTACTGCGAATTCTTGAGTTTTGTTGCTAAACTTGGTGTGCTCTTCAAAGGACAGCAGCACTAAGGAAATCTGGGAGTAGTTAGGGAGCTGTTCAAGCCAAGAGGTACCATCACGGGTGAGGGGAGTATCCATAGAGACTTCTTTGACAATCCTCATTTGTATCCCTTCTACATCATACTCCATGAGAAACTCTCCTTTTTTCAGTTCATATGTTGCAATGTTGCGGACTTTGAACTCTGTCCAGACATCCTGCATGGTGTCAAAGAATGGTTCTTCTTCGTCATTGTTCGAGGGAACCAGTGCAGGTGGGGAAGTGTCAGGAGGAGCAGAGTCATCCATCATTAGGAAAGGTTTCCCATGTAGAAATTCTTCTTCAGTAGCTCGTCCTTCCATAAAGTCAAGTCATACTCTCTTGTCAGCTTGTATGTCCCAGGATGGTTCTTCTGCCTTTCTAACACGTTCTCCTTGCTCTTCAGGTGGTTGATGCTCTTTAGGAGTAGTGGTGGTCATGGCAATGGTTCCCTTTCATTTTATCTCTTTTCAGGCTTAGGAATAGGTGATATGGGATGGTGGGGAAGGGTTTCACTGGGAAGAGTCGATCGGGTAATCATCGGTGAAGGTAGTTTCACATGAGGGGTGACTGGCAGAGAGGTAACGATGAGTACAGGTTCTGGAGCTGGCAGTGATTTGGTGGAAGGAGGACTTGGGGAAGAGAGTGTAACAGGCATAGATGGCAATGGAGATGCACTAGTGGTTCATGGAAGTTTCGAATTCTTCCATTTCAGCATGGGATGGTTAAATAAGAGAGGGAGTTTTGCTTTCTTCCTATCAGTGTCAACATCTATTTCAATAAGATCCGACTTCCTGGTGTGTGATAAGATCACCATTTCAGCAGTCCAGTCGATGACCGGATTCATGGTGCACAGCCAAGGGATTCCAAGGAGAATTTGATCCCTTCGTCCTAAACAGGTGATATTGAATTTCCTGTACATCATTCATTCATCTATTTTGATGACGAGTAGGCAGTAGTGCATAATTGGGCCTTCTTTTACATAGGAGCCATCAGCAGTAGTAACCTTGAATGGCTTACTAAGTTTTCTTTGCGAGATATTGTGAATATTCACAAATTCTTCGGAGATGAAAGTTCTGGCAGCTCTGGAGTCTATGATGGCAGTGGTTTCAACAGATTTTGGACGAGTGCATGAGATAAGGGTAATGGGAACACGAAGTTCTTTTCATTCACCTACAGCATGTACAAGTCATAAGAGTACAGATGGGGAAACATATGTCGATTTGTTTCTCCAAATTAAAAATTCTGAGCCAATCGTCTAACCATTTCTTTGTCATCACTTTAAACTTCTTCAATCTTCGACCCAGACCCCGATGTCTTGGTTTTGGTCTGGCATACAGGAGTAGATCTCTCCTTCTTCTTGGGACAATCATTGGCATGGTGCCTGGGCTGATTGCAATGAAAGCATTTGCCCTTCTTTATCAGATCGACCTTCTCAGCATGAGTAAGCTGATCAACTTCTATCACGTTTGGATTGCGGGAAGACGAGTATCAGGAACTTCCATACTTCTGAGACTTCTTCAGTGGCACATGATGGTTATGAATGGATTAGAGGTGGTGATAGGAGTTGTCAATATTGACACATGTTTCAATAACTTCATCAAGGGTTTCAGGGGCGTCTCCAGTGTTGAACAAATGGGTAAGGATACCCATATTAAGACTGTCCTGGAAGAATTGGATCCTTGTTAATTCATCGGTGATTCCCACCTGGTTGGCAAGGAGAAGAAAATTGGCTGTGTAAGTCTGCAGGTCTTTGTTACCCTGTTTCAGGTTGCATAGTTTGGTGATCGCAGATCAGGCATGATTAAGGGGTGCAACTGCCTTATTGAAACTCTTAAGGAAGTTGTCAAGTTTGCTGTATACATGAGGTGACAATGCATGGGCTACTTTGAGGAAATGTTCCTTCCATAAGTGGGCATTTCCCTTTTCCATAAAAGAGCAGATGAAGATGATCTTCTGCATATTGGTGGTGTACAACTTCTCATTGATGTTCATGTATGCATGGCACAATGTCATATACCAGATTCTACACTCCACTTCCACTATAACATCCTGCTCAAATCCACATCCATCCAATCCCCACTTGATCCAGTTCACATATCCGATCCAATACACTTGTCTGATCCAGATCTGATCCAAGACACTCATCCGATCCATATCCAATCTGTATCCATATCCGATCCGTGTTCATATCCGAAACCATTCCTGCACACCTGTGCATTACCCCTTTTAGGATATACCTGTGCCACTGGCTCTCAGTCATCCCTGCCTTCGCCTCTTGGTCATCTCTGCCTCTGGCTATCAGTTATCTCTGCCTCTGTCTCAATAAGTTATTCCATACAAGTTTTATCTCCAAGTTCATAGCCTGATGTCTTGCTGTACTTACTATTATGTTTCTGACATAGCCTTGGACTATGCTCACTTACCTTCTGGCATGCTACATACAGTATATAAACTTGTAGTACAACTCCTGCAGACCTTAGTCTGATCATTGCTTGTATCTTTATTTATCCTGCTGTCTATATAACTCTGTTTCCATTCTCACTTGGGCTCCAGCCCTTGTAAGTCTCTGGCTCTGGACTATGGGAGTACTCCCTAGTCCAGAGCCTTGACTCTGTCATATAATCACTTTCAGACTTTGTCCGATTGTAGTCTGTCTTCCATTGCACCTTCGACTCTACCTGCAGTAGTCTTCCTCTGTTAGTTTCTACTTTGGACCTTGTCTGAAGTAGTCTATACTCTCTCTACTTCACATCCGGGCCTACTCCTCCATAGTAGTTATACCACTTCATCCATCTGTACACCTATCAATCTATCTATCCATCCGTCCATCCATCTATCTGTCCATCCGTCCATCTATCTATCTGTCTGTTTACCCATCTGTCCATCCATCCATCTGTCCATCTGTCTATTCATCCATCCATCTGTCCATCCATTGGTTATCCATCCAACACTCCACTACTCCTGCTTCTAGATCCTTGGACTTTCAGATCCTTGGACCTTCAGACCTTTGGATCCTCATACCTTTGGACCTCCGGACCCTTGGTCCTATGGCCCTATGGTCTAGTCCTATTCTATCCTTCATCCTATTGTAACATCCCTCACTGTTCTACTCTGGACTTCGTCCAAGTAGTCTTGTCATCATCCCCTATCATCCAGGAATAGTTCCAGCATATTCCCACACTCATCTGCAAGTCCTTTGGAGCTCTATTGAGCTATCCTGCCCTAGAGTTTGTCCAGACTACATCCAGACTTCACCAGAACTCTCCCTAGGACTTCATCTGAAATTAAGGGGCAATACTCAGGTAAGGGGCACAGCATATGAGCTGAGGCCAAAGCCCTTTATGATCCATTAACCCTCTGAGCACGTCTTTAACACACGATAAGAGGAAGGACTTTGAGGCGTTGCAATCACCATCAAAGATGGTAGGCATACCAATCTTGAATTCATCTTTCATAGACATTCTGGGCAAATAGCAATGTCACAGCAGTGTAAACCTTTGTGCCTAAATGCGCTGTCTTGCTGTCTGCTAGGGCTTTATCTTAATTGAACTGATTGGGTCGGTAGGTGGGGGCTGAAGACTAGATAGTCAACAGTATTGATAGATTCTAATCTTTTGTTATGAACTGGGATAGTTCTGAACACAACTGCTGCAAACAAGTGGCCACAAGAGTTGTGGGTTTGTTACACTAGCCAGACACAACACGTTGAGCATATGATGCCATAGAAAGAGTCAGGAAGGGAGGTTGGAAAAGAATCTGAAAGCTGGCTTTTGAACTCAAAGTGGATGGAGATGGAATGCTGGTGCTTCCAGACATCACTGAGACAAAACTGGAGGAGAAGAAGGCCATAGTTAGGGCTTTCCTTACATTGCACTATCATGAGTCTCTCACAACAAAATCACTGAATGTATTGAACACATGCACACAGGACTTTGTTCCAGGAATGACAAGGTGGTCATTCTACCTATGAGATGCAACCTTTGGGCCAACCCATCTATGTAGTACACCCCACCTCAGCCCACTCATCTATGTAATACACACCACCTTGGCCCACCCATCTATCTAATACATCCTACCTTGGCCCACCCATCTATCTAATATACCTGCAAATTGGCCCACCCGACTATGTAATGTAACCCCTGCTGGCCCATCAGTCTATGTAATACACTCCACCTCAGCCCACCTGTCTATGTAATATACCCTCTGTCAACCTACCCATCTATATGAATATTATTTGCTCACATCTCTCTTCAGCTAATATCTCCTCTACATATTACCCAGATGGGCCCACCCATCTCCATTGGTAATTATATTCCCCCTGGCCCACCTGTCCCCATTGGAAATCATGTTTCCCTCAGCCCACCCATCTTTCTCAGAAATAAAATTCCCCTGGCCCACCCATCTTCATTGAAAATAATATTCACCCTGACCCATCCATTGACATTGAGGATATTCATAACTTCAGCCCATTGTCTGCCAGCCCATCTTTGATGGGATATTATGTGGGTTGGGTGACCCATATAGTATGGAGTTTGTCACTGAAGGGGCTCATTTCATATGGCCCAGTGCCCAGTCAATCAACAGATTGTGTCAGGTGAGCCAATTATATCTGAGAACAATATAACAGGAGGAGTTCAAAGGGGCAACATAGAAAGTGTCAGAGGTGATTACACTGGAGGAGAATCAGACAGACAAGTTTATGGCTTCACAAATATTGTTATTACAGGTGTCATTAAACAAACAGAGCAGAAGCAGAGAAATCTGATAGGTAGAAATTTTATGTTCTCAGATGAAACTAGTGTCTATGAAGCAGTGAGAGGAGCCACAATCTATGAGGGGAGGAAATTCAGATATATTAGAAAAAGATAAAAAAGAGACATATGGGCACAGAGAGTTCGGATCAGGAAGAGTTACAGCACTGAGTTGTACCTCCATTGTATGGGTGGGGCCAATGCAACCCCCATCTCACATAGAGTCAAGAGGCTTGTGGACTAATTTTTTTCCTCATCTGAGGCTTCTGGATCCACTTCCAGGGCAAGTACCACAGCATGACCTTTAGCTGCACATGAGGTTGACTTGGTGCAGTTCCAGGCAGTGTGACTAGGTCTACTACAGAATACAGAGCTTGTTGTCAAAACACCTCTGACATTCTTCAGTAGTCAGCTTTCCATTGGTACAGATCATGTTAGGAAGGTCCAGAGCCCTAGGTGCAGGGGATGTCAAGGGAGTGGGTTTACCAGATTTAGTTATTTTGGATCTGGATGAGTTGGAGTCTGTTTGGTTGAATACTGACTGTCTAGAAGAGTTAGAAGAGGTGGATCTACTTTTTTAGATGACTTCTTCCTTCTATTCCCAGTAACAGGCATCAATGGTCTGGGTGAGGGTTTTGAACTCCTGGGTTTTTTGTGACTGATCTTGTCTTTGATTCAGGCTAGAAGTCCATTGTAGAACTGGCATTGTAGGGCTCTGTCACTCCACTCACATACTTGGGAGGCAAGATGTTGGAATTCCACAATGTACTTATTGATGCATTGTCCATCACACATGTGGAGTTGCTCCAACTGCATCTCCACATCTCCAGAGGAATCATGAGGACTGAAGTTGGTTTGGAGCTCAAGCATGAACTCAGAGTAATCATCCATCCAATCTGGATAGATACTATTCTCATCTGAAAAGAGGTTCAGCTCAAACCACTCAAGAGCCATTCCCTTGAGGTAGGATTGGGAAAAATTGACTTTAGCATGTCCAGAGTGGAAAGTGTTAGGTTTGCTCTGGAAGTTGAGTTTACACTGGATAAAAAATGCTTGGCTTTGTGATCATCTGAGGGGGTACAGTCTTGAGGTTTTAGATGGTCATCATCTTCCTCATCATCTAGATCCTCATTGTCTGTATCACCACCACCTTTGCCATCTGGTAGATTATTGTGTAGTTCATTGTCAAAGTGGATTGTCAGACATGGGTTAGAGTCTGGTTCATTTGCAATCTGGGTTGGCATCACCAAATCTGTTTTGGCTAGGCAAGCAGAGACACTTTGGCCTATGTCACTTGTGCTTACATATCATTGAGAGAAACTGGCAAATGTTTGGATGATGGGTGTGGGATCTCATTGGATCAGACCAAGTCTGGCTCCTTGGAAGGAATTCTGAGTTTTGTGGGGAGGCACCATGTGGATGGTTCAGAAAATATACTTGGAAAGGTGTGAGTTTGAATATACTGTTAAGACCATACTCAAAGATAAAGGGTCTGAAGGGCTTTGGCCTCAGTTCATGCACTGTGCCCCTTTCCTGAGTATTGCCCCTTATTTCAGAGGGAGAATATACATCCAAAGGGCCAGAGGTGATTGCATGATGGATCTGGCAGTCCAAAGGTAATGGATATGTTATGTCCAAAGGATATCCAGAACATAAGGACAGAACAAAGTATAAGACTGGTGTCAGACAGAGTCCTAACTAGAAACTAATGGAAGTAGACTATCCAGAGGTAGAGTTGGAGATATAGACTATAGGTACTGATCCTAAGTCTCAGAGGGTGACTAGAGTCAGAGAGAGCTTAAGTCTGGAAGAGCAGAATGAGTAGAATATAAGATGATATTTGAACTAAGGTTCTACAGAGTCATACATGCAGAATATATACTGTAGGTAACTAGCACAGATAATCAGCAAGTCCAGGACTTGGGGCTATGTACAAAGTATAACAGAAGTCTATTAGTAAATACACAGTGGGATCAGAATGAGAAGTTGGAAGTTTTGGATGGGTGGTCTGAATCAGATATATGGTCTAGACAGAAGCAGAATTGATCAGATCTGAGGTTGGAAGTATGGTCTATGACACTAATTGTCATTGTCTAAGTGGTGCTCTTGCTGAAAGATGGTGCATACATAATCATCTAACTGGCTCTCCAATGTCAGTGCTAAATGAGAATTAAGGGTTATGATTTTAAACTTCATATGTATGGCCCACAAACTTTGATGAGGAGCTCATGGAAGAGGTGAAATTGTTATTCAACCATGAGCAGCTATTTTTCTGGCTTGAGTTACTCATCTCGATCAATGCATGCAGTTCCTGCCCTTTTAATCATTCCTCAATGGTTAAAGATGAGTTTATTTCTACTGAACACCAGATAGGGTGCTCACATACAACATGCCACATATGTATGTATTAGCACTTCCATTTGCACCTGCCAGCTCTCTGCTGTCAAATAAACCTTCTGTATGGTTTCCAAATACTTCTTTGTGTGGGATTCAGATGTGCTATAAACTAGCTGGCTGTTCAGATTGCACTCAGGGGGCACACTAATGCAGTTCAGTCAGTCTCATTCTTGCCAAATGGCACTCACATTGCCATTGATTTGAAGGATAGGACTGTTCAGCTGTGGGATGCAGGGACAGGCCTGCCTTTGTGGGGGCACACTGATCCAGTCAACTCTGTCTCATTTTCACCAGACAATACTTGCATCATCACTAGTTCAGAGGATATTGCTGTTCAGCTTTGGGATACAGAGATGGGGGAGCCAGTCAGTGAGCCCTTGTGGGAGCACACTTGATCAGTTGGCTCAGTCTCATTCTCACTGGATGGCACTCACATCATCACTGGTTCTTTAGACAGAACTGTTTGGCTGTAGTATGCAGGGATGAGGCAGCCATCACAATAGTGCACTGAATCAGACCCTTTGGTATTCTCAGAGCCCCTTCAGTGACAAACTCCATACTATATGGGTCACCCAACCCACATAATATCTCATCAAAGATGGGCCAGCAGACAATGGGCCAAGGTTATGTATATCCTCGATCTTAACAGATGGGCTGGTGTAAAGACTACAATCTAGCTAGTATGATAGTGAACTATCACCTATGCTAGTATATGTTGAAGTCTTGCCTAGCTGCTACACTTATAGGACAAGTATGTTCAACCCAAGGGATCTGCTGTCTACTGAGGTAAAAGAAAGTGCGCACTATATGCAACACAAAAGTCCAAAGCTCTATAGTCAAATCTGATGGCTATATGAGATGTCCAATGTATGGGAATTTCAGGTCCACAGGTTGGTGATGGTGGAGAGAGCAGTAAGAGAGTGTAAGTACTTCAGGTTGTTATAGATGTTAAGTGAGGGTCAATATAATGATGGAATAGGAGTTTTGCTCAATAATAATGAATGGATTATAATATTGCCTGCCTATGGCTTGTTAGACAGGGACCAAGTATCTGGGGCAATCCCCCTTCTACAGGATGGTATGGAATAGTGTCCATGGGTCTCTTATAACATGCTATGTGAAAGTCTGGAGTACTATAGGCAAAACTAGGTAAATTCACTTCAGGTCCGAAATTCTATGTAATAAGCCATGAGATACTGTGGCTTGTGAGAATACATGTAATAATGCTGCACAATGCATCAGAAATGGAAATATCAATGACTATGCACCAGTGGGGTTAGCTAGGACTGGACTGGACATGGGAAGGACAAGTGTGAAGGTTTCTAAAGTGTGGGAATCTCTGAAATTGTGGGTCCAAGGATCCAAAACATTGGAAATGATGGGGTTTGGTGTAAATAGCTTCAGACATGACAGGGTTTAGTGTAAATTTCATAAGAATGACTATTGGCAGGTCACAGAATGTTTGACCATCACACTGGAGAGAATATTATTTGCAATAATGGTGGGTGGGCTGGGAGAATTTTATTTCTGAGAAAGATGGGTGGACTGAGGGAAACATGATTTCCAATGGGGACAGGTGGGCCCATCTGGGTAATATGTAGAGGAGGTATTAGCTGAAGAGAGATGTGAGTGAATAATATTCATGTAGATGGGTGGGCCAACAGGAGGTATATTACATAGATGGGTGGGCTGAGGTGGAGTGTATTACATAGACTGATGGGCTGGCAGGGGTTATATTACATAGTTGGATGGGCTGATGTGCAGGTATATTAGATAGATGGGTGGGCTGAGGTAGGGTGTATTACATAGATGGGTAGGCCGAGGTAGGGTGTATTACATAGATGGGTGGGCTAAGGTGAGGTGTATTACATAGATGTGTGGGCCAATGTGCAGGTATATTAAATAGGTTGGTGGGCCAATGTGCAGGTATATTAGATAGACAGGTGGACCGAGGTGGGGTGTATGTTACGACTGGGGTTGGTTGTAACACGACTACTCAAAAGAGAGTGACAGTTGTTCGATATCAGCGTTGAAGTACAAAAGAGTGCTATGCTTTGTGCAAAAAATGAAGACAGACAAGTCCAAAGAGAGGACTAGACTGGCTGAGTTGAATACAAAGATCATGTTCAGACTAAGACCTTAGGAGTGCTAAGACTTAGAAGATGATTCAGATAACTTGAGTTGCAAGGCTCAAGCAAAGGAGATTCCAGGTAAAACCCAGTAAGATTAAAGTGAGGAAACTACAAGCAATACACTGTGCTTAAATAGGCCAATATGTGCACACAGACCAATACCATAACTAGCAAGTAAGTGATGAGATGAATATGGAAGGTGTGGACATAAGATGATACAAGGAAACAAGAAAGGTAAATGATGATGTGGCAGAACCACGTAGATACAATGACCGGTTCATAGAACCCAAGTATTGCCCCTTAATTTTGGATGAAGTCCTAGGCAGAGTTTTGGTGAAGTCCAGATGAAGTCCAGATGAACTCTAGGGCAGGATAGCTCGATAGAGCTCCAAAGGATTTCCTGATGAGCATGAGAATGCACTGGAACTATTCCTGGATGATAGGGGATGATGACAAGACTACTTGGATGAAGTCCAGAATAGAATAGGTGAAGGATGTTTCACAGTAGATTGGAGGATAGGATAGGACAGGACCATAGGACCAGGGGTCTGAAGGTCCAGAGGTATGAAGATCTGAAGGTATGGAGGTCCAAAGGTGGTCCAAAGGTCCAAAGGTATGGAGGTCCAAAGATAGGAGTAGCAGAGTGTCAGATGGATAGACAGATGGATAGATGGATAGATGGATGAATGGATGAATGGAGGAGTGAAGCTCCATGGATCTAAGGGGAGGGTATGACTACTATAGAGGAGTAGGTCCAGATGTGAAGTAGAGAGAGTATAGACTACTTTAGATAGGGTCCAAAGTTCAGATGAAGTCCAAAAGTGATTGTATGATGGAGGGTCAAGGCTCCAGACTAGGGAGTACTCCCATAGTCCAGAGCCAGAGACTTACAAGGGCTGGAGCCCAAGTAAGAATGGAAACAGAGTTATATAGATGGCAGAATAAGTATATAAGCAATGATCAGACTGAGGTCTGCAGGAGTGGTACTACAAGTTTATATACTGTAAGTAGTATGCTGGAAGGTAAGTAATCATAGTCCAAGGCTATGTCAGAAATATACTAGTAAGTACAGCAAAACATAAGGCTATGAACTCAGAGATAAAACTTGTACAGAATAACTTCTCAAGATGGAAGCAGAGATAATTGATAGCTGGAGGCAGAGATGACCAAGAGGTGAAGGCAGGGATGACTGAGAGCCAGAGGCACAGGTATATCCTAAAAGGGGTAACGCACAGGTGCACAGGAATAGTTTTGGATATGAATACAGATTGGATATAGACATGGATTGGAGCAGATATGGACATGGATTGGAGTGGATATGGACATGGATTGGAGTGGATATGGACATGGATTGGATATGGATCAGATATGGATCAGATGAGCATCTTGTATTGGATATGTGAACTGGATTGAGTGGGGATTGGATGGATATGTCTGGAAGTATGGATTTGAACAGGATATTATAGTGGAAGTGGAGTGTAGAATCCAGTATATGACAGGTGTATTACATAGATGGGTGGGCCAAGGTGGGGTGTATTGCATAGACAGGTGGGCTGACATGCACATATATGACATATATTGGTTGGCCTAAGGTGGGGTGTATCACATAGATGGGTGGCTGAGGTGGGTTGTATTACATAGATGGGTATGGTGACATGGAGGTATACATGCAGGGTATGTGCCCACTATATTACAACTGCATGAAACATTCCCTAAGTGCTAAGTTTCAGGTGCTGTGTACTACCAAGTGCTGAGTACCCAGTACCAAGTGCCAAGTGCTGAGTGCTGAGTGCTGAGTGCTGAGTATTGAGTGCTGAGTGCTGAGTGCCAAATACCAAAACCAGGGAAGCTCAGTCGACATTAGGGAAATAATGAATTCCTGAAATATCAAGACAATTCCACAGGTTACATTGTTGCTGAGCATTGAATAAAGCTTGGGCCATGTCATACACTGGCACAAAATAAATACAGACCTGACACTTGAAGGTTGTAAGATTAATTTTGAATTAATGTTTCTTGTTACCTCAAGTGCCAAGTGCCAAGTGCCAAGTGCTGAGCACCAAGCACCAAGCACCAAACACCAAGTACCAAACACCAAGTACTGAATGCCAAATGCTGAGTATCAAGTACTGAGCACCAAACACCAAGTACCAAGTGCCAAATACTGAGTGCCAAGTACCGAGTGCCAAGTACCAAGCACTGAGCACCAAGTGAATACCAAGTATCAAGTACTGAGTACAGACCTACCAAGTGCCGAGTGCCAAATACTGAAACCAGGGAGCGCCCCAGCACTCAAAGGTTGTACATATCTGCACTTGGTACTTGGCACTCAGCACTTGGTATTCAGCACTCAGGACTCAGTACTTGGTACTCAGTATTTGGTACTCAGCAAATTTAGCACTCAGGGAATGTTTCATGTAGTTGTAAGTTGAGGCAAAAACATCATTGATTCAAAAAGTGATACATCTATGAACAGCTATTGAATTAAGTGGCCATGTTAACCTCCTCACCAGAATCCCCAACCTTCACACCTCAATATCCATGTTATCAGAATTATATTCTGGGACAAGATTGGCTGGATCACCTGGGTCCACCATGTTGCTGGATGGTTGGGGTTCCTCAAGCTGAATAACAGTGCCCAATGTTTCATGTCCCTCTGACTGAACTTCAGTGGGTCCAAACATCAGACCTTCTATGGCAGCAACATCCCACAATTTCAGGGATGAGGGTTCAATCCTGGTCATGGACAAATCAATCAGGGGAGGGAGGGCTGATACCAGAGGTGACATGGATGGCTGGATGGCTTGATGCAGCAACAAGCTTTTATTAGACAGGGAGGGAGGGATGGGGAATGATGGGTGCCAGGCAACAATTTCATGGCAGAGGCTCTCATGGAGGTACCACAGAGTATCAATCTTACCTTCCTGCTCTGCCACATGAGCCTCAAGGAGGGCAATTCAGGTTGCACCATCCTTGATGGTGATAGACATGGAATGAAGGTCCAGCATAGGCAAGTCTAGTGCTGCCTGAGGCACTCTGGAGGTCGATGATGCTGTTGCTACCATTGAAAATTAAAATCAGATGAGCTCAAAATATTAATGTGACTTACCAGCTGGGGGAGGTACAGTTTCCATGGGCAAGTCCTGTACTACATGAGGCACTCCAGAGCTCAACAATGGAGTTGCTACCATTGAAAATTGGAGGTGCATAAGCTAACAAGATGAATGTCACTTACTGGCTACTGAAAGCACAGTTGCATGGGTGCCCTTGGTGTTTGCAGTGCAGGCACTACCAGAGTGCTGGATGCACTGTGAGACTGGCTCCTTATGTGCACCCTTGACTGGGAGGCAGCTGGAGGATTGGTGGAAGCAGTGGAAGGGGTGGCCAGAAGATTGGTGGAATCCATGGAGGGGGTAGGAGCAGCAGAGGGAGTCCTGGCAGTGGAGGGAGTCCTGGGCTTGGTCCAGCAAGTGGACAACTGACATCTGGACCATTTAGATAGGGTTCCCATGGTTGCTGGAGTACACTTGATCTTCTTGGTGGTACAATACACACAGGACATACAGAGGATACCTGTCCTCTTGTCTGTCATATTCCATACATCCAATCCAAGATTCGATCAGATCTGATCAGATCTGATCGATCCTGCTTCTATCCAGACCACAGATCCAATCTGGATCACTCATCCAATGTGCTACAACTTCTTGTGTTCTAAGTCCACTGCATACTTGCTTCTATCCCCTTTTGGTGATCTACCTGTACCGGTGTCCCAGCTGTGTATATTCCTGTCCTGCTTACTGATCCATTACCTGTGCTTCATATCCGACTCACATTTGCTGATCCGCTGCGCATTTACTAATAGACTTCCATTATACTTTGTGCATAGCCCTCCAGTCCTGGATTCACTGATTGTCCATACTATCTACCTACAGTATATAAACTACATGTACAACTCTAGAGAACCTTAGTTTGAATATCATCTTAGATTCTGCTCATTCCGTTCATCCGAACCCAATCCGTTTCCAACTCTAAGTATCTTCCGAGACTTAGGATTGATTCCTATAGTCTACGTTTCCGACTCTACCTCTGGTAGTCCATATCCATTAGTTTCTAGTATGGACCTTGTCCGCTACTAGCCTTATACCTCGCATTCATCCTTATGCTCCAGATACCCTCCGGATGTACTCCTTCCACCTATACATTTCGGATATACACTGGATGTGCCACATCCGATACCTCTGGACCTTCGGATCCACTACGCAAACACATCCAGACCCTCAGACGAAGGTTACTCCTCTGAAATAAAAGGCAGTACTCGGGAAAGGGGCATAGTGCACGAACTGAGGCCAAAGCCCTTTGGATCTCTTACATATTGAGTACGGTCTTAACATTGTCCCTGCAAGTGGTGCAGGGCCACTTGCATGAGGTGCACACATAGCAGGGATTGTTCTAAAAGTCCCATGACTTGTGTGAAACACTGAGAATATAGAGTACTCACTGGTCTGGAAATCAGAATGTCGATGCCATCAACTGCCAGAGCCTCTACTGGTGGGGCAGACATGGCCTTGGGGGCCTCTTCAACCTCCAGACAACTTCCTGGAGGAGTAGACATGGCCTGGGGGGGCTCAGCAACCTCTGGACCACTGCTGGAAGTGGACTGCCAAATTCTAAGAATGAGTGAGAGTTCAGGATAAGTGGGGGAGACTTACCAAAGCACCCAGATGACTGCCAGCAGTGCACTGATGAAGTGTCAGCCTACTCCTGAGTTCCAGACACATAAATAAGACTTACTGAGGCAGGGCCAAAGGACTGCTTCTTAGGGAGTGAGGCAAATGAGGCAAGTGAGACAATCTGGGCATTCTTTCTGCAAGTGAGGAGTGCTGGGGAAGGACAACCTCCAGCACTCCCTGTGAAATTGGCTACAAAACATCAGAAACTATACCAAAATGAACCTATAGCACATACCTGGATGACTGGAACTTCATCATCCTCTGACTCCACAAACTCCTGGGACTTTGCAATCCAGGTTGACTTCACCCTCTTGTGACTCTTCATCACTGACTGAAGGGGTTGGGGGTGTTTGAAGATTATGAGACATCACTAGGTATGTCATTTATGTATGATAGCCTTTCAATTTGCTGATCAGGCATTAGATTCATTGAGCAATGTATATCTTGGGCCAGATGATGATATTAAAGATGATTCTTTATCATCCAGTGGTCTGCATGTGTTGCAACCAATCCCTGGTAAGATCTACCATTGATATGTACAACTTGTAAATATTCATGCTCACTAAAATCTCACAGATCAATCACTCCTGGCCCAGGGTGAAGCACCCAATTTCTTCACTGACCCAGATGTGTACCTTGGGCCAGAAGAAGACCTGATTGAGTCTGATGTAGTGGCACAATGTGCTGATACTCCCAGAAATGCTCTGGCAATGCTGGAAGTATACCCTTCATGTGAGTATATCCCCACCATCCTGGGCACCATACCTAATCCATTTCCCTCATAGCAAATGTGACATCTCCTGGCCATCACTTAGCCACACCAGAGCTCACTGATGTGGATGTAGATTCAATGGTGCAGGATGCATCAGTAACATGTAGGTTCATGCTCACCACCCTATCCCTAATACTTAATCTATGTCCACAGTAAATGTCCCATGTCCTGGATATCACTTAGTTAGCCCAGAACTCACTACTGAAGAATTGTATGCCATGGTGTTAGAGACATGCTCGGAGGGTTAATGGATCATAAAGGGCTTTGGCCTCAGCTCATACGCTGTGCCCCTTACCCGAGTATTGCCCCTTGATTTCGATGAAGTCCTAGGGAGAGTTCTGGTGAAGTCTGAATGTAGTCCAGACGAACTCTAGGGCAGGATAGCTCAATAGAGCTCCAAAGGACTTCCGGATGATAGGGGATGATGATAAAACTACTTGGACAAAGTCTAGAGTAGAACAGTGAAGGATGTTACAATAGAATAAAAGATAGAATAGGACAGGACCATAGGACCATAGGACCAAGGGTCCGAAGGTCTGAAGGTATGAGGATCTGAAGGTCCAAGGATCTGAAGGTACAAGGATCTGAAGGCCCAAGGATATGAAGGTACGAGAATCTCAAGGTACAAGAATCTGAAGGTATGAGGATCTGAAGGTGGTCCAGACATTCGAAGGTACAGATGTCCGAAAGTAGGAGTAGTGGAGTGTCGGATGGATGACAGATGGATGGACAGATGGACAGATGGACAGATAGATAGACAGACAGATGGATGGATGGATGGACAGATGGGTAAACGGACAGATAGATAGATGGATGGATAGATGGATAGATGGATGGACAGACAGACAGATGGATGGATAGATGGATAGGTGTATGGATGGACAGATGGTATGACTACTATAGAGGAGTAGGTCTGGATGTGAAGTAGAGAGAGTATAGACTACTTCGGACAAGGTCCGAAGTAGAAACTAACAGAGGAAGACTACCACAGGTAGAGTTGAAGGTGGAACGGAAGATGGACTACAATCGGATGAAGTTCGAAAGTGATTATGTAACAGAGAGTCAAGGCTCTGGACTAGGCAGTACTCCCATAGTCCAGAGCCAAAGACTTACAAGGGCTGGAGCCCAAGTGAGAACAGAACAGAGTTATATAGACAGCAGAATAAGTAAGGATACAAGCAATGATAAGACTAAGGTCTGCAGGAGTTGTACTATGAGTTTATATACTGTAGGTAGCATGCCAGAAGGTAAGTAAGCATAGTCTGAGGCTATGTCAGAAACATAATAGTAAGTACAGCAAAACATCAGGCTATGAACTCGGAGATAAAACTTGTACGGAATAACTTATTGAGATGGAGGCAAAGATGACCAAGAGGCAAAGGCAGGAATTACTGAGAGCCCATGTCATGGGTATATCCTAAAAGGGGTAATGCGCAGGTGTGCAGGAATGGTTTCAGATATGAACACAGATTGGATATGAACACAGATTGGATATGGATCAGATATGGATCGGATGACTGTATCAGATTGTGTCATATACCGGATTCTACACTTGACTTGCACTATAACATCCTGCTCATATCCACATCCATCTAATCCCCACTCGATCCAGTTCACATATCCGATCCGATACATTCATCCGATCCATATGCGATCCGAGACACTCGTCCGATCCAGATCCGATCCGAGACACTCGTCCGATCCATATCCGATCCGTGTTCATATCCGGACCCATTCCTGTGCACCTGCGCATTATCCTTTTTAGGATATACCTGTGCCACCGGCTCTCGGTCATCCCTGCCTTCGCCTCTTGGTCATCTCTGCCTCCGGCTATCGGTTATCTCTGCCTCCGTCTCAATAAGTTGTTCCATACAAGTTTCATCTCCGAGTTCATAGCCTGATGTTTTGCTGTACTTACTATTATGTTTCTGACATAGCCTTGGACTATGCTTACTTACCTTCCAGCATGCTACCTACAGTATATAAACTCGTAGTACTACTCCTGCAGACCTCAGTCTGATCATTACTTGTATCCTTACTTATCCTGATGTCTATATAACTCTGTTTCCGTTCTCACTTGGGCTCCAGCCCTTGTAAGTCTCCGGCTCTGGATTATGAGAGTACTGCCTAGTCCAGAGCCTTGACTCTCTGTCCTATAATCACTTTCGGACTTCGTCCGATTGTAGTCCGTCTTCCGTTCCACCTTCAACTCTACCTGTGGTAGTCTTCCTCTGTTAGTTTCTACTTTGGACCTTGTCTGAAGTAGTCTACACTTTCTCTACTTCACATCTGGGCCTACTCCTCCATAGTAGTTATACCACTTCATCCATCCGTACACCTATCCATCCATCTGTCCATCTGTCCATCCATCTATCCATCCATCCATCTGTCTATCTATCTGTCCGTCTACCCATCCGTCCATCCATCTATCTGTCTGTCTGTCTATTCATCCATCCATCTGTCCACCCATCTGTTATCCACCTAACACTCCACTACTCCTGCTCTCGGATCCTTGGACCTTTGGATTCTATACCTTCGGATCCTCGGACCTTCGGATCCTCAGACCCTCGGATCCTTGTACCCTTGGACCTTCAGATCCTCGTACCTTCAGATCTTTGGATCCTCAGACCTTCAGATCCTCGGACCTTCGGACCTTCAGACCCTTGGTCCTATGGTCCTATGGTCCAGTCCTATTCTATCCTCCATCCTATTGTAACATCCCTCACTGTTCTACTCTGGACTTCGTCCAAGTAGTCTTGTCATCATCCCCTATCATCCAGGAATAGTTCCAGCACATTCCTGCGCTCATCCGGAAGTCCTTTGGAGCTCTATTGAGCTATCCTGCCCTAGAGTTCGTCTGGACTACATTCGGACTTCACCAGAACTCTCCCTAGGACTTCATCTGAAATTAAGGGGCAATACTCGGGTAAGGGGCACAGCACATGAGCTGAGGCCAAAGCCCTTTATGATCCATTAACCCTCTGAGCATGTCTCTAACAAAATCTGACCATCCCTGGTCAGGTATGCTGTTGGCAAGGGACTTAGCAGAATTTCAATCATAGAAGTCATGTGGTGCGATGCATATCTCGGTGATTGCCATAAGGAAGTGGAAGTGTTGTATGTGGTTCTGTGGCCTCAGAACAATGGAAATGAAGAGTGGCACATTGTGGCTGCTGTAAAGACTACAATCTAGCTAGGCTAATAGCGGACTACCACCTAAGCTAGTATATGTCAAAGGCTTGCCTAGCTGCTATACTTGCTGTGCAAGAATGTTTGACCCGAGGGGGATGCTAGTTGGATATATGTCAAGTTGCCTAATATAGTGTGATAGGGGCCAATGATAGCAAGAAAGTTGCTGAAGTTGCCGAGATGGTTTCTGAGGGTAGCATGATTGAACCAAAGGTATGCATGGCATGGGAAAATGTTACTAAGCAGCGGTAGAGTGGTATAGCAAAGGTTTTGTGTGCAGCAGGATAAGGATTTTACTATGATTTTTGATAAAGATTGTATTTTTGTATAAGGATTGATAACTATACCAAAAGGTAATAGTGACTTCTCCTACTGAGTATACAGTAGAAGGGTAGTGAAGTATGAGTCTCAGTAGGTAAGAAATTATATACCTAAGTAATAGCTACGGAGACAGAAGGGATAGGAAAACCACGCAGTAGACATGTAATAAGGGTGTACTACATGTTACAAAACATAAGGCAAGGAAATTTACATACTGGCACGGCTAGGTGGATATAGGATGGAACAGAATTCTTGAGCCTTTGGGTTGCCTAATGGGTCTCGGCAAGTTGCCAGAGCTGCGTGTGGCGTGGAAAAGTTGCCATAGGGTGGCTGCTAAGCTGCAGTGAGGCTGCTGGAGCTCGGAACAGAGTCGGAGATAGGGGTAATGCAGGTAAAATGAGCTTGGTAAGGGACGGAGAGGCTGAGGGGTATGGATAATGATAGGAAAATACTTTGGGCTTGATACCTATATGAAATAGGGTCATACAAGCCTATAGCAAGTTTGACTGGCACACCATGATCGGTAATTCCTATAAATTAGCTGCTGTCTGCTCGGTTTTCCCCTCATCTTTTCTACAACTTAATAATGTCTAACTTTGCTTTCAACTTCTCTTCCTTTGCTGTGCCTGTCCTTTCAGGCCCTCAGAAGGAGTTTGTAGTCCTCATGAGAAACTCAAGGCCTTCATAAAGTCAATCCCTGACAACAAAGAAGAACTCATGGAGGATAAAGAGATCTGGATCAGTGGCTGGGATAAATTGATGGTGCGCTTCCTTTTTCTCTTTTGTTATAAGTTTCTGACTTAGCATTTTTCCAGCTTGACTTAGAGCGCTGCCACAAGGAAGGCACTGAGCTGGGACACGTGCTAATGCTGTCTGAGGCTGAGCTTGCTGCTGCCAGCTCAGTGGTAGAGTCCATGCAGCTGTTTTGTGACCAGCTGCATGCCAAGAAGGTTGCTGCTGAGCAAGCGGTGAAGAACTTGGAGAAGGGGAAGGGAAAGGAGAAGGTAGTGGATGGGACTGCTGCAGTAGCTGAGGCTGCCACTGATGCTGATGAGGAGGATGAAGAAGAGGCCCCCATGCCAAAAAGGAAGGTGCACCCTACCGCCAAGAAGATAGCAGTGGTAGAAGAATCTGAGGTAGAACAACCTATGGTGAGTTCTTTTGTTTTGCTTATACTTGGCTAGATTCACTAATGTTCTTGTTTTTTAGCTGAAGGTAGGCCATATGCGTGTGTCCAACAATGGCAAGGAGCTGTACTTGCCCACCAAGTGCAGCAATTGCACTAGGCAGGACTTAGCATGCATTGGTGAGCCCGGCAAGGTGTGCATCCCGGACTTTGCAGTTTTGATAACTTGTTTCTATAGTTCATCATACTAGAGTTCCCATGGTGGAGATCACAGTGCCCAGCCCATCCAAGGGTACTGTTGTGACCAGGTGTCGCAAGACACCTGAGGGAGCTATTGAGCTCTCAGACACAGAAGATGCTGTGGTCGCCTTGTCACTGTGCCCAGCTAAGGTTGCAAGGAAGGAGAGCCTTGTGTTACAGTCATTGTACACCCCTATTCATTTTCCTCTTGCTTATGTCACCAGTTACCTTAACAGTTGTACTCTTACACGGTCAGATGACCTATATCTTCATGGTTGTATTCCTACATGGTCAGATGACTACTGTACTTCTCCCACAGTCACTTGACTGTACATTCTATCTCATTCTCTCATATTCTATATTGTTCTACAGATTTCCATTGACATCATATTCCATGACATTCTCTTGACCCATACGTTCTATAGCATTCCATCATGTTCTCTTGACTCATATGCCTGCCCTAAAGCTACTACATACTTTAGTATTTAAAGGCTTCCTGTACTTGTAGATTCCTCACTTGAATCTTACTGGGTTTTACCTGGAACATCCTTCGCTAGAGCCTCTCAACTCTAGTGTTTTTGTGAAGTCGTTTTCTAAGTCTTAGCACTCCTAAGTCTTAGTCTGAACACGATTATATTCAACTTAGCCAGTTTCATCTTGCTTCACAGCATGAACCTGTCTTAGTTGTCTGACAACATCGTATTCTTTTATACATAAAGCATTGATATGTTAACGACCGCTGTTCTCTTTTGAACCGTCATTCAATGAGCCCATCCCAGTCGTAACAAAAGATTCAAGTCTTCTGCACACCACACATGTGTGAGTGCCATGTCATCAGAACCCCCCGACACCACCAATAATCAGCCAGACTCACCACGACGCAAACCCTGATCCTGCCATGACACAGCCTAGATCAAAGCTTGAATAATACGTACAAGTACCGCCGATACCAAAGACACCATGTCCGGATCATCATTTACAGTAAAGATCACCACACCCAAACTCAAGGCAGGGCTACCCTTGCAATTTGATGGGACCCCAGCAGACGCCAAGAGGTGGTTGTACTCAGTGAAGACCTACTTCTCTATTAATGCCAACTACTACAACACCGACGAGAAACAGATCGCCACTGCCCTCACCTATATGAAGAACGGAACGGTAGGAGCATGGGCATTAAACTTCTATGCTAAAGTGTTTGAAGCAGGAGAAGCATGGGGAAAGTGGGATGACTTTGAAAAGAAGTTTAAAGCCTCCTTTGTCACCGCTGATGAAAAGGTCAGCGCTATGACCAAGATCGGACATATTAAGCACACCAGGAGTCTCATGGAATATATCGCCAAATTCCGTACCCTCATGGCCGAAGCGGCCCTCAAAGAAAGTACCACCCTCATCTATTTCTTTGAGCAAGGGTTGAAACCCGGTCTCCAATGCGCCATCTGTCAGATGGAGACTGTACCTGTAACCATCGAATCCTACATTTCTGCCGCTGTAATCCAGAACACCAACTGGGAGCGGTATTCCGCAGTAAGGAAAGGAGATGGGAATGGGAAGAAGAAGAATGGACACAAGTATGTTCCTAACTCTAAGAGATCAGACCCCGATGCCATGGAGGTTGATCACCTTACTGAAGCGGACCGCCATGAATATATGAAGAAAGGCCAGTGCTTCCACTGCGCCCAGATGGGACACTGTGCCAATAAGTGCCCGAAGAAGAAGGTCCCTGTTAGGAAACAGGAGATCGAAGAAGAAGGAACCAAGACAGAGGAAGAAGAAGCTCAGAGACTTGCTGAGGATTTTTAATGTGGGAAGCTAAGTCGTCGACGATAGACTTCCCTACTAGACCTTTATGACTTGTACAAAAAGTAGGAGAAAGGAAGGAAATGCACATCCCGATTACCCTCTTCTCCCAAGTCTGTAAGGATCCAGTTGACACCACAACAGTCATCGATTCTGGGGCAGCCGGAACATTTATCTCTGACCAATTCGTCAAAGACCACTGCATTAGAACCCATCCCCTCAAGAAACCTTTTGCCATGACCACAGCCGACAGCAGCTACTCGAAGGGAGGGTTGATTTCCAGATACTGCATGCTCCACATCAAAGTAGATGAGCATGTCATGTTCAGAAAATTCAATATCACGAGGTTGGGAAGGTGAGACCAGATACTTCTTGGTATCCCTTGGCTTAAAGCCATGAACCCTGTAATTGATTGAGCAGCAGAAACACTCCGACTCCCAGCTACGGAGCATTCAGCAGAGGTAGAAAGAAGCATCAACGATGCTAGAAAGAGTAACAAACTCAAACCCTTCTTTCGCCCTGATACAACGCCAAGATGGGCCCAATCGAGGCTTTGTAAAGCCGGTCCTATGACTGAAGGACCTCCCCTGAAAGGCACCAAACCACAGCCTATGGAGGTTGACAAAACACCGAAGGGAGCACTCTTACCAAGACAGGAAGAAGTGCCGAGACCCATGTCGCTGATGAAAGAAGATGTAAACCCCACACCACCACCAAAGCCAAAGGTCATCCTACCGCCAAGGCTGATATCACCCATAACAAGGCCGAAGAAAAGGGTGACGGAGCTAGAAGAAGTATTCCATCTGAAGCCTACTGCCAAGGAGCAGAGGCCTGTCGAAGAACAAAGAAAGAATAAGAGGAAGGCGGAGCTAGAAGAATCATTCCGTCCAACACCCCAAATGAAGGAACAGAGACCTATCAAAGAGCAAAAGAAGGGAAAACAGAAGGCAGATCGAAGCGTTAGCACCAAGCAAAGAGAACCCATGCCCCCCCCTTTCGCCTCGATTGAAGAAATTCCCGATGAAGAAGCAACACCAGTCCCAGCCCTACTCCCCACCGATGACGACAATGAACCACCAAACTTTGACACCAAAGATGATGTTTGGATGGACACACATGAAGAACCAGTCAGGAATGTTGCAGACTACCCCTTAGAAGAAGGGGAGTTCCTAGTGGAATACGTGCTCGATGGTGAAACAGTCTGGATTATAGAAGACGTCTCAATGGATACTCCCCTCACACATGATGGTACCTCTTACACTGAACAAAATGTGACCCCTCTTAAGTTCAGTAGTAAATCGCAGGAGTTCGAAGCGAAGAAGAAGAGTTTTGAAAAACTAGTACCCACCTACCTTCACAACTTCGCCAATGTATTTGCCAAAGACGGTCTTAATCATTTGCCACCAGAATGACCCAGAACCGATCACTGTATTGAAACAAAACCGGGGTATGTCCCCAGGGTTTCGAAAATCTATCCGCTATCACCAAAGGAATGAGAAGCCGTGAAAACCTTCATAGATGAGAACCTCGCCAAAGGATTTATCTTGGAATTGAAATCCCCGCAGGCGAGCGGATTCTTCTTCATTGGAAAGAAGAGCGGAGACCTTAGACCTATGCAAGACTACCGGTATATCAACAAATGGACTATAAAGAACGCCTACCCCCTTCCACTGCCAACTTTGCTTATCGCACGACTCCATAAAGCAAAGTATTTTACAAAGATGGATATCCGATCAGGGTATAATAATATCCGTATCCATCCTGACGACCGATGGAAGGCAGCTTTTACAACAGAATTCGGACTCTACAAACCGAATGTTATGTTCTTTGGTCTATGCAACTCACCAGCAACATTTCAGGCATATATGAACTGCACGTTCCAACAAGAGTGGAATGAAGGGTGGCTTATCATCTATATGGACGATCTCCTTATCTTCTTGAACGATCTGGAGGAACACTGGAAGAGGACAAGGAGGATATTGGAGAAGTTATGCAGAGAAACACTGTTTTGCAAACTGGAAAAATGCATGTTCGATGCCGAAGAAGTTGAGTACCTTGGCATGGTTATTCGTCCTGGGCAGGTCACATCGGATATCGAAAAGGTCGAAGGAATCAGAAAATGGGAAGTACCGAAGAACATCTCAGAAGTTCGATCATTCCTGGGATTCTGTAACTTCTACAGATCATTCATCCCTCATTACTCAGATATTGCATGGCCTTTGATAGACCTCACGAAGAAGGACAACAAGTTCACCTGGACGGAAAATGAACAGAAAATGAACAGAAGGCATTTGATGCACTAAAGCATGCATTCATGACAAAACCAGTATTACGTAACCCAGACCCAACAAAACAGTTTGCCATTGCCACCAATGCATCCCTTGTAGCCACAGGAGGGGTCCTCCTTCAGACAGACGAAAATGGTGTCTACCATCCATGCGCTTACCTCTCGCAGTCACTTGCAGGATGCAACTACCAAATCTTTGATCGGGAACTGTTGGCGGTAATCCGCATGCTAGCTGAATGGAGACACTATTTGGAAGGGAACCCACATCCGATTATCATATTCACTAATCATAAGAACCTGCTATATTTCAACACAGCCCAGAAGCTGACACGTTGTCAAGCCCATTGGCAGATGTTCTTATCAGAGTATGATCTAGAACTATACCACATTGCAGGAAGCAAACTTGCCGCATCAGACGCCTCATCGTGCCAGCCTGACCATAGGACAGGAAAGGACGATAATACCGATCAGGTCCTCCTCCCGGATTCTATGTTTGTACGGTTGTTGGACACCGACCTCGCCAATACTCTCCGCACCTCTGACCCACTGGATGACCCAGTGTTTAAGGTCGCATCAGATGCCCTTGATGGCGTATGCCTCCCTCCAATGAAATCGCCGCTATCCGATTGGAGAATAGAAAAGGATATCTTGTACTACAAGGATCGTGCGTATATTCCCCCGGCACACTGCCCTGAGATCCTTGCCAGATATCATGACCACCCCACTGCAGGCCACCTGGGCTGTTTTAAGACTGAGGAACTCGTCAAATGAGAAGCCTGGTGGCCCGGTATGGGCTCCTATATTAGGAAGTATGTTGACAGCTGCACCTTGTGCCAGCAGATGAAGGCAGATACCCATCCCATTCAACTACCTCTTATACCCATCCCCTCCTCCACTACGTGCCCCTTTGCCCAACTTTCTGTTGACCTCATCACCAACCTCCCACTCTCCGGTAGTTTCGACAGCATTATGGTTGTGGTAGACCATGGGCTTATGAAGAGGGTAATTATTACTCCATGCAACAAGACGATCACATCGGAAGGGGTGGCCAAACTATTTTGAAACATGTTTACAGAAGATTCAAGCTCCATGACAAAGTCATATTGGACCGAGGCCCACAATTCTTATCCAGATTCTTGAAGGAGCTAGCAAGACTCCTCAAATACAACATTGCACCATCTACAGCATACCACCCTCAGACAGATGGCCAGACTGAACGTCTCAACCAAGAACTAGAAACGTACCTCCGGATATACTGCTGGAATAACCCTGAAGATTGGGTAGAGCATCTACCAATCGCAGAATTCATGCATAACCACTGAAAGCATGATGCACAGAACACTTCACTGTTCTTCCTGATGATGGGATATAAACCATGTGCCATCCCACACCTAATCCCTGATTCCATGGTACTGACCACTGAAGAATGAGTCTGCATGCTACAGAAGATCAGAGAAGAAGCTATATCATGTCATCACCTTGCCATGCAAAATATGGCAGAAAGATCATATGGACAGAAGTACACCCTGTGGAAGATAGGAGATAAAGTTTGGCTATCAGTGGAAAATCTATGCCTGAAGTTACTGTCGAAGAAGCTCGCACCAAAACGATACGGGCCGTTCCTGATCACTGCAGTCTTATCACCAATCACTTTCAAATTAGAGCTCCCAAAGCAGTGGAAGATCCACAACATGTTCCATGCTTCCCAGTTATCATCCTATAGCAAAAATGACGTTCATGGCCTGAACTTCCTAGAACCAGCCCCTGACATCATAGAGGAAGAAGAAGAATACGAAGTTGAAGCGATATTATCCCATAAAGGGAATGGTAAACGCCAAAGATACCTGGTGATGTGGAAGGGGTACTCGTCAGCTGATAACAAGTGGCTACCAGAGGCTAACCTGGAGAATGCCGAGCGGATCTTGAAAGCATATAAAAAGTGGCACGACTTGTGAGGTGGCCCTCTAACTCGAACCATCACCATCATTCACCTTCTAAGCTTTTCGAAATTACACCATATGCCTTCTGCTGTCTATATCCCATCAACCCCAGCCTCCCCTAATGCCTCCACGTCAGAAATCACAGAATCATCCATCTCCCAATTCACCAACACCACCGACACCCTCATCACCCCAGTCCATTGCTGTTCTCCCATCGCTCATGATTACGCTCATCCCATCGCCATCATCACAACCCCCACAGAAGACCATGCCTGTGACACCAACACAGAGCGGTTCACCCGCTACCTCGATGACCTCAAGGAATATACCTTCATCGAGGCCGTGCTCATGTGTGAAGAGTACACTATTGAAGTCGACAACATCATCATCAGAAGAGATGCCTTTGCCGCTTCCCTTGTCATCCACATCATCAGAAACGCCATCCTCATGGAGCAATGGGCGAGAAGAGTTGCCAAACCAGAAATCCGCATTAGCCTTATGCACCTTCAGAAACGCATTAGGACTCATGCTCTACATCTGTTGCCTCATGGCCTTGAGGAGGATCTTAGAGAAGGCATATGAGTTGTTAACGAGAGATCAGCAGGAACTCTTAGACTGCATAGTCCAGATGTGGCAATCGAAGCAAGCCAAATTGCTCTTACAGATACCACCTTCCCTGCAAATCCTCGTTCTACTATTAGCAACCTTGTGGGTCTGCTGGCCGCCATTCAAAGTGCCACCGAAACAACCTCAGCCATTGTCACCAGTATCCAAGAAACTGTCGAAACCTCTCATGAGGCACGAGACACTATTAACGATGTAGTAAATGTCCTGAGAGGACAGAGGGTCGACACCCCACCACCATGAACAGTAAACCCCATCAATACTATTCTCCAGAATCAGACTATGCCCCCCAACTACCAATGAGCCTGCACCCCATCTCCAGAAGTCGTAAGGACCTGGACAGAAGCACACCCTGCAGGGTTATACTCCCCTACTCCCATCTCACCGACTCTCCCACCAGTGGTAGTGCAACTACCAGAGTTCGTCCCTGTGGCAGCACTAGGTGCCACTTCCCCATCATCGTGCAGTGAGCTCATAGCCGCTGCTGAGAAAGAAGAATAGATGTGGCCCATACTGGAACCATGTGATAAGGGCAAACGCCCCTTTCGAGCCATCATCCCGCACAATGCACACCCATTTAAGAAAACTAAAGCAGTGGGAAAGAGACATCACTCACAAAGTCAAGACCCTACTTATGGTCATGTCGCTGTCGCCCCTCCTCTATGCTTATCCGCTTCCAACCCTGATGAGAACCATACTTGTTGCATCTGCAAAGGTGTTGGTCATCGACACAAGAATTGCAAAGAATATCACTGTGTGTATTGCCACACAATCGCCCCTGGGCATCTGTCCATTTATTGTCCCATGCTGAAAGGGAAAGACGTCGGGTTCCCTTACACCAACTTCCGCCATCCCGACTTCTACACCGTGCTCGCCGCTCTTGAGTTAGAAGAAGATGAGAAGTACACGTGCCATTGTCAGGAACAAGATGAGGCTCACGCCATCGAAAATGACTTCAATGAGGATGGCCACTTCATCTCAGATGACCTGATCTATTGGGCTAATCAAGATGAGTGAAGAACGGTGTCTTCACCATAACAACAGGGGTAATGTTACAGTCATTGTACGCCCCTATTCATTTTCCTCTTGCTTATGTCACCAGTTACCTTAACAGTTGTACTCTTACATGGTCAGATGACCTATACCTTTATGGTTGTATTCCTACATGGTCAGATGACTACTGTACTTCTCCCACAGTCACTTGACTGTACATTCTATCTCATTCTCTCATATTCTATATTGTT